>VMDO01011029.1:49837-69090 GCA_007922755.1 Pedetes capensis | reverse complement strand
CTAACGCTGCCCACCGTGTATATTGCCTCATCCGCCATAGTGCAGTGTGTGGATCCCCCTGGGTCTACTGGCTTCTCCTTTGGGTCTTTCAGCTCTAACTTACCCTGATGCTTACTGATGCCAAGTTGCGATAATCAGCCAATAAGAACAGATAGCAGGAATTGAATCAGCCAATAAGAACAGATAGCAGGAATTGAGCGCTTAATACATGCCAGTACTACTTTGTGCAATTTCCTTTATGACCTCATTTATTTTTATCACCCCATCTACCCTATGAGGTAAGGACTATCGTTATCCCCATTTTACAGATGAGGACATGGAAGCAAACAAAGGTTCAGTAACTTACATCTGCTAAGTGGCAGGGCTCCGGTTCAAATCGGATGGTTTGTCCCCAGAATCCTTGTTCTTAGCCATGATCCCATCCAACGTCACTAATGCTTTAGCTAAAGGGAACAGGCAAACCCACAATCACGCAAGGTGCTAAGTGTAGTGTTTGGTAATGAAGACAGTCTTTGGAATGAGGACATTCCTCACACAAAACACCAGCAATGTTTATCAGCACAGATGGTCTCAAGTGTAAGTTTCATGATTCTATAGAAGCTTATGGAGTTGAATTTTATAGCACCACAGATAACTGAGTCCAACTCATAGTGACCCTATGTACAACAAAATGAAGCAATCCTGGATTCTGTGCCAGACACATGAGTTTTCTTATGTTTAAGCCCATTGTTGCAGACACTGTGTCAATCCATCTAGTTGAGGGTCTTCCTTTTTTTTTTTTTTTTTTTTTTTGCTGACCTGCCACTCTCCCAAACATGATGTCCTTTCTCCAGGGATTGGTTCCTCCTGACTTGTTGTTGTTGTTAGGTGCCGTCGAGTCGAGTCCGACTCATAGCAACCCTATGTACAGCAGATCGAAACACTTGCCGATTCTGTGCCAGGCAAACCATCTTATTTATGTTTAAGCCCATTGTTGCAAACACTGTGTTAATCCATCTGGTGGAGGGTTTTCCTCTTTTCCGTTGACCTGCCACTCTTCCAAACATGATGTCCTTCTCCAGGGATTGTTCTCTCCTGACTACATGTCCAAAATACATTCTGCTTACTACCTAGAGGAAGGAGCTGCCTAGTGTTTGGAACACAAACAAGAACATCATCCCCTCTCTGGGGGGATGTGCTCATAGGCCCTGGGAAGGAGCCCCTGAGGGATTCCTTGAGGGAGGTTCTCATGACCTTTCTGCAAGGACCAGCAGAGACCCTTGCATAGTCCACAGCCTATAGGATATTACCTTCCCTTGCAATCTAGTCTTGCCATTAATCTGTACGGAGCCAAACCCCAAATTATTTGTGTAACCGCAAATGATTATCCTGTTTCCACATACTCAATGGTTAAAAAAAACAAGCCAGCCATTCCCTGTTAACAAAACGAGGAAGAAAAGAAGTATGTGTTGCTGAAAGGCCCTTGAGCCCAGATATGCACTTAGGTATAGAATGTAGGCAGAGTCGCCTAATTAAACAAGCCGGGGAAATTACTTGTTGGCCCAGTCTGTGCATGGAGACACAAAGCCGTTTCTCTTCCTTTCCTTCCGCTTTTCTTTCCCTCCTTGACCTCCTTGGCCCATCCCACTCCCAACTCACCTGCCTGTTTGAGTTATGTCAACCTCTTATGGTTTTCAGAGGCTGGGATTTAGCTCAGTTGGTAGAGCGCTGCTCTGCAGTCTTTGAGGTCCCGAGTTCGATTCCCAGCACCACAAAAACAGGAGAAGGATGTGGCAACCCACTCCCGAGGCAATCCCGAAACAGTCAGCCATTGAAAACCCTATGAGGGTCACTGTGAATCGGATACCGACTCCACAGCACCTAGCAACAACAACAATAGTTTTCAGAGACTCACACATCTAAATAAACATAAACAGAGATGCCACTCACGTGCTGACGTGCCCTCATCCAAGGCCAGTCCTATATCCGAGAGCCCGCTGGGGGTTTCTCTTGAACATCTTATGCGACGTCTTGCCCAGGTGCTCCCCGGCTCCTCACGTTTGCCTGGCTGGGTGGTGTGCGCTGTCTCCGTAGCTTCCCCAGTCTGCCCTCCCCACCAACCAGAGCCACCCGGCCTTCAGCTGTGCCTGCCTTCTCTTGTCCTTCCTGGGGCAGCTGGGCTCTCAGCCGGTGCCCAGCCTGGTCCTCAAGCTTGCCCAGGCTCCCAGGCAGTGGCACACCTAGTTTCAGCTATCAGCGCTGCCCTTTCAGGACATGCCATTCCGACTCTGTCCGCGCTGAAAGGGCGCCAGTGTCTCTCTTGGGCCGGCTCACAGAGTCCCCATTCTCTGTACAAAAGGCCAATCAAAGGCTAAGAGGCTTTCGCTGACGTCTCTCCTGCTCAAATGACCTGTTTTCTTAGGCTCCATTGTTGCCGGCCACTGCGGGTGCCTCTTGGTGTTCAAATTCAGAAGAAAGCCCAGAGTGAGGGTGGCCTCGGGAAACAGGAAAATAGCTGGAGGAAAAGCCAGGTCGGGAAGGGGGCCCAGGGAGGAAATGCATATGGCGGATGGAAGGAGAATCAGCATGGAGGATCAGATTGGAGAGCAGAGGGAAGAGAGGGCCAATGGGTGACCACGACCCAGGAGGCGAGGGGAAGTATACAGAGGAAGGGACTCCTTGGGCAGCGCAGGAGGGAGGACAAGGCAACAGGACTGTGGCTAAAAGGCAGAGAGAGAGCGCAACTCAAAGATTGGGGGGGAAACCATTTTTGTTATCTGGGAAAGGGGGGAGGAAAAGAAGCCTCTTCCTCCCATGTGATTTCTGCCCTGGTCACTTTCTAAAACTTGTCCACCTCCACTGTCCCCTGTGGGCCTCAGCCGAATGACCAAAACCAGGCAAGCATGTTGGCCTCTGCTGTTCAGCTGAAGTCTGCGTCTGGAAAGGTTGGGTGGGACCCCTTGGGGGTCCCCATCAAGTTTTGCCTGAAGTGTGGCACACTCAATCCAGTATGTCCCTCATCCTTCCCCTGTTGATTGTCAGTTCTATCCTCTATTTGAGCTTGGGCTGGGATTTAGCTCAGTTGGTAGAGCGCCGCTCTGCAGTCTCTGAGGTCCTGAGTTCGATTCCCAGCACTGCAAAAATGGGAGAAGGACATGGCAATCCACTCCCAAGGCAATCCTGAAACAATCAGCCATTAAAAACCCTATAAGAGTCTCGATGGCACCTAACAACAACAACAACATTCGAGCTTAACCAACAGTATAATATCCTCCCAGCACCTTGGGGTGGGAACCTCTGTCCCAAGCACCAGGGCGGACTGGGGAGGAAACCGGGCTTGGAGCCAGGCAGACCCACTTGGGTCCCAGCTCTGCTCTTCATTACCTGCATGGCCTTGGATGAGAGCTGTGTGCACTCTAGGTTTCACTTTCGATCTTTAAACTGAGGTTGGAAATACTGAATAACTTAGCAGAGGAGTAGGGGTCAAGTACCTAGCACAGCACTAGTGTACCCTGTGATTATAAATGGCCCCAAATCCCCCAGAGGCCTTGCACCCCATGAGTAGAAATGCTCCCAAATTCTCCCTAGACCCCTGCGACCATGTACTTGCAATGGGACATGGCAGAGCTTTCCCTTAGAAAGCGGAATTCATTTCTCTGTCCTTTGGTTTGAGCTCAGCCACGTGACTTGCTTTGGCCAATGGGACATTAGGAAATGCGACACAAGGGTGTGGGTACTGGGCTCACACTTCTTGCTGCTGGGACTCTTGCAGCCATCGTGGAACAAGTCAGCTGGCCTCATAGGGGATGGGAGAGCCTGTGAAGAGGAAGGCTCCAACCATCCTAGCCTTCCACCTGCCTCCCAGACATGGGAGTGAGGCCATTCTAGACCACCTAGCCCCAAAGGAGCAGGCTCAGACCAGAATTGGCCACTCATCCCCCAGGATTATGAAGGATATTAACATATTTATTATTTTTCCTGAAGTCATACCCCCCTGGCATCCAATCCCGTCAGATCTCAGAAGCTAAGCAGGATCGGGCCTGGTTAGTACTTGGATGGGAGACCGCCTGGGAACACCAGGTGCTGTAGGCTTGGGAGAAGGACCTGACAGCCTACTCCTGAAGCAATCAGCCTTGAAAAACCCTATGAATGAACGGCAGAGAAGCACTGACAATAGTACTGGGCATGGCACAGTGTTGGGTAGTGTTTCATCAGGTGGACATATTGTCACTATGAGTCACACTTGACCCAATGACACCTAAGAACAATAATTTGTTGTTTTAAGTTATTGAGTTTGGAGGTCATTTGTTACATGTTGTTGTTGTTGTTGTTATTAGGTGCCATCAAGTCGGTATTCAACTCATAACGACCCTACGTACAACAGATGAAACATTATTGTCAGTGCTTCTCTGCTATTCATAGGGTTTTCAATGGCATATTGATTGGAAGTGGGTTGCCAGGTCCTTCTCCCATTTGTTACATAGCAAAAGCTAAATGGTACCACAACTAATAAGCTGGTGATAAAAACCCAACATTTATGGAGATTGTAGTAACCCCAGTTCTCTGTGCTGATACTCATGCCTTCAGGTTCTCTGGTAACCTGGTCAGAGTCTTACATACCAGAGCTTCAGAGTAAGGATCATTTTAAGAATTTTTAAAATTCATGTTTTTCATTACTACAAGGTTATACCCAGAGCCTCATGCATGCTAGGCAAGTGCTCTACCACTGACTTACACTCCAAGACCAGTTTTAAAACTCTTTTTATCCTGAAACAGTCTTGCTAAATTGCATAGGCAGCCTCTAGCCTCAAACTCTCAGTCCTCCTGCCTCAGCCTCCTGAGTCACTGAGATGATAGTCATGAACACAGTGCCTGGCCTAAAAAAAAGTCACTTTTATTTTTCCAGAATTCAGAAGGCTTAAAGAAATTCTAAAATATAATCGGGTAGAAAAAAATTAGATGTACAGGGATATGATGCAAGTGTGGCAGACATAACATGAAGTAAGCTCAACTCCAAAGGCCAGAGAAAACATGAATACCCAGAGGATGGTTATGGGCAGACATGTTGACATGATAGAGTTGTCGTTACAAAGTACCATTGCAGAGACTGAGTGGCATACACAATAGAAATTTATTTTCTCATAGTTCTAGAAGCGGGAAGTCTAAGATCAAGGTATTGCATGCTTGGTTTCACCTGAACCCTCTCCTTGGCTTGTTGTTGTTATTGTTGTTAGGTGCCGTCGAGTCGGTATCCGACTCATAGAGACCCTCATAGGGTTTTCAATGGCTGACTGTTTTGGGATTGCTTTGGGAGTGGATTGCCAGGCCCTCCTCCCATTTTTGCGGTGCTGGGAATTGAACTCGGGACCTCAGAGACTGCAGCGCAGCGCTCTACCCACTGAGCTAAATCCCAGCCCCTCTCCTTGGCCTGTAGAGGGTGCTTTCTCCACAGTCTCACTTGTCCATCCCCCCATGTGTGTCTGGGTCCCAATCTCCTTTTCTTATTAGAGCACCAGTCATATTGGATTAGGGCCATTCATAGGACCTCATTTTACCTTAATTATCTCCTAAAAGATCCTATCCCCAAATACAGTCACCTTCTGAGGGGCTGGGAATTAGGGCTTCAGCATATGACCTTGCGGTGGGGGGCGCAAGTTAGCATATAACAGTAGGAAACCGATTCTCTCCCTGCAAACTTAGACAGATGTACAAGTTCATGTCCAGAAAGTCAAGGAAAAACAGAGCTACCAGGTGGCCAGCATTCAGCCCGGCCAGAGTTGCACGAGCATTCTCCCTGAAGGAAGTTTTGAGACTCGGTCACATCCTCAGGCTTTCTCTTACTGCAGAGGCAGTGGTAAGTCCAAAGGGCACCTCCTCTAGCCCTTCTCCACCTTGCTCCGTGGCACGAGGCTGGAGAGAAAGGAGGTTGATCCAGTCGTTCCTTGGCTTCTTTATAGGCTGAAGTAGCCACTAGATGGGAGAGTATCAAGTCTTCGCTCATCTTCCCGTGAGCATGCCTCTTCTCTGGACAGGAGATGGTTCTGTATGATCAAGAGCTTTCCATTCAAATGAAGCACTGTGGTGAGAGCCAGGGAAGGTAAGAATGGTCAGCATATGGCCTCCGGAAGAGCCTGGACACAAGGGGCAGAGAGAAGTTTGTAGGCGAGAGAAGACGTCCTGAAGGCTAGCTTCCTCGATTTCACATTCGAGGTAAGAGCAGCGTAACTCCCCAGCATCTTCTCCCTTGTCCAGTGGCGTTTGTTTGGTAACTTGCTCTCGTGGCCCTTGCTAAGGAACAATGACTTTGGAGAGGTCACCTGCAGATGGCCACGCCATGGTGTTCAACATGCAACCTACTTGGTCCTGGTCTTCAGTGATGATTGATTGACTTGGGGTCCTCAACCCACAGATTGGCCAGCAACCTATGGCCAATGGCCTGGCATAGTAAGACGCTGCCAGCCAATCAAATTCCCTCTCTCTCGGGGGAAGTGCAGAAATGGGTTAGCTGGTGGGAACTGCTGGTGGCAGTTGGCCCAGAGCCTTCAAGTGTTCAATCACAGACTAAGATTATGGAAGAGGAGAAGCAGCCACACTCATTAGGATGGCTATTATCAGGTGATTGGAAAATAAAAAGTGTGGGTGAGGATGTGGGGAGACTGGGACCCTGTGCATTGCTGGTAGGGATGTAAGGTGGCGCAGCCACTGTGGAAAGTGGATTGTTGTTGTTGTTGGAAGGCCATTGAGACAGATCCAACTCATAGTGACCCTATGTACAACAGAATGAAACACTACCCGACACTGCACACAATCTTTTTATGTTTGAGCCCAATGTTGCAGCCACTATGTTTCTTCTCATTTAGAGTCATGGCACATCATCAAAAGGAGGTTCCAGGGGCCTTACTCCATTCCCATCATTAATCTCAACTCTACTTTGTGGGTTTAAACATAAAAATGATCATGTGCATGGCACAGTGTCAGGGAGCATTTCGTTCTGTTATACGTAGGGTTGCTATGAGTCCAATCCATTGTAATGGCACCTACCAACAATAACAACTGTTTTGAGCATCTCTTGAATGCCTTCCAGCCTGGGGGACTCATTTTCTGGCACTATGTTTGACAGTGCTTCCCTGCTATTCATAGAGTTTTCAATGGCTAACAGTTTGAGGAGTGGGCCACCAGGTCCTTCTCCCTAGTCAGTCTTAGTCTAGAAGCTCAGCTGAAACCTGTCGACCGTGGGTGGCCCTGCTGGTATCTGAAATACCAGTGGCACAGCTTTCAGCATCACAGTGACACGCAAGCCCCCACAGCACCACAAGCTGACGGACACGTGGGGAAAGTGGATAGCAGTTCCTTAAGAAATTAAACACAGAATCCCCCCATGATTCAATAATAACACTTCTGATATGCACCCCAAAAATTGAAAGGACACTCAAACACTTGTGCACCCAGTTTCATAGCTGCACTATGACAGCTGAGAGGTGGCAGCGACCCAAGTGTCCCTCTGCAGATGAGTGGACCACACCTGCTGTATCCTGATTCCACTCATTCGAGGTTCCAAGAGGAGGCAAAATCATAGCGGCAGAGGGTGGAGTGCAGGCTGCCAGGGGCTTAGGGGAGGGAAGAATGGGGACGTGGGGTTCGGTGGGTGCAGATCTCGAGTTGGGGGAGAGACAGAGTCTAAGAGGGGGATGGTGGGGTGGACAATGATACGGATATACCTAATGCCTCCGTGCTGTGCATTTTTAAATGGTTATAATGGTAAATTTCACATATATAATATATCAATATATTTAATCAATACATTAATACATCAATACACTCATTAATACATTAATATATTAATATATTTATTTAATATATTAACATATTAATATATTAATTAATATATAAATTGTATAGTGCACTCATATATTAAAACATATTAATATATTAGTGTAGATTGATTAGCATATATTAATATATTGGTATATATTTTATGCATATTTATATATTTATATATTGTGTATATATTATGTATTATATATTTATACATTATATATTATTGTTGTTGTTGTTAGGTGCTGTCGAGTCAGTATCCAACTCATAGCGACCCTCTGTACAATAGGGGAAACACTATTGTCAGTGCTTCTCTGCTGTTCATAGGGTTTTCAATGGCAGATTGATTTTTGGGAGGGGGTTGCCAGGTCCTTCTCCCAAATTATATATTATATATAATATATATTAAAATTTAACATATATTTTATATATACATAAAAATATATATTTCATTGTAAGAGGGAAACCAGAAAACAAACAAACAAACAAACTAAGCAAGCACACTAACAAAAACCCTGGACCAGCTACAAAGAAGCAGGCCGTTGGCCCAGAAGAGCCAGGCAAGGGCTGTCCCCCGCCTGCCTCGCTGTCCCAACACCTCCAGGGCCACCTCCTTGACGCTGAATTCTTAAAACAAACACCCAGTTATCTGAAGGGTCCTCATGTTGACGTTTGTTCTCGCAGAGACGATCTGAGAGGCCAAGATGAAGAGGCTCCACCGGGGTCCTCTCTGCGGCGCCCCGAGCGTCCCCCTCGTTGTTCCATGACGGCATCATGGCCACAAGGAAGGGTCACTGTCCTCCGTGGCACCCATCATGGCTGCCACCACAGTGAGATGACTATCACAGCCCGAAGACACGAAGGTCAGAGAAGTTCTCCCTGTGGTCCCGCGGCTGAAACAGGGCAGGCAAACTCAGGGTCTGTGTTTAGGCCAAACACTGCAGTGTAAGCAGCTGAAATCGCCAAGACTAAGCAAATGGGAAACAGTAGAGATTCTGGAGTGTTCTGGGGAGATGAGGCAAGGGAAGGGAAGTCAGCAACATGAAGGAAGATGCAGAAGCCTGGAATTGGCGGGGGGCGGGGGTGCCCTGAGTGACAGGTCCCTGCAGAGACAGCCTGAAGCTGATAGTAAAATACAGGGCTCGATTCCTGACTGTGCCGTCTGCCCAAGGCAGCACACAGAAGGGGAGGCTGGTAGGAAGCCAGCAAGCTCAGGCAGGGCGCAGGGCCAGGAGGACGTGAGGAAGAAGCATCAGGCAGACGATGAAACTCTGAGACATTCTGATAATAGCAAACGGGAGGAAGGGGTGTGGGGGAGCTCTGGAAACAAATCATTGTGGCAAAGACAAAAGCCGGAAACCGTAACCAGTCACATTTCTCTCCTCCCTGCTGGCTGGTTTGCGCTGCTGGTTCCCTCACTCAGCGAGTGTGGACTGAGTGATTGCATGTGCCAGGTTCGGTTCTAGGCCCAGGAGATGGAGCAGGGACCCAAACAGAAAAGAGTCCCTGCCGTCCTGGAGATTATCTTCCAGTGAGGGAGACAGAATCACAAGATAAAGGCGCAAACCAGAGCTGGGTTAGATTAATGGCTAATGCTAAGGGAATTAAAAGAACAAAGAGAAGAAAGACAGGAAGACTCAAGTCTGTTATGCCTTTAAAGTGAAGGGTAAGAGAGGGACTCATGAGAAAGTGATGTTTAGTAAAAACTAAAGAAAGGTGCATCAAGGGGTGAGGGTGCCAGGGAAAGAGTTCAGCTTCAAGGGAGCAGCACATGCAAAGGCCCTGTGGTCAGTGTGCCTGGTATGTCTGAGTGTCAGCAAGCAATAGGGTTGCCAGGAAAATACTGGGTTCTCAGTTAAATTAGGATTTCAGATATGTCACAAATAACTTTTTAGTTTAAGCATACTTCAAATATTCTATGTCACGATCTTCTATGCTGCCTCTATGGGAGAACTTAAGGAAAGACCTATATTTTGGGACATGACACAAGTTAAGGTGATGCAGCCATCAGGAGTCATGAGGTCCGTTCTGTTCCAGTTTCATTTATGCAGTTCCAGCCCTGCGAACATCAGCTGGGACAGCAGTGTTAGAGACCTGCCTGGTTTCCTAGCTTGGGCCTCCAGGCTTTCTCACCTGGTTGCTTTAGACCTACGCTTCCTGGAGTGGGTTCTAAAAAACACACATCCCAAGGAATGGTGTGAAAAGGAGGGCTCCGTGGGCAGAGTCTGAGAAACACTGTGTGCTCTACCGGACCATCTACCGTTCTGGGAAGTCCTTCAGGAACAAAGCCTGCACCATTTTGCTTAGCCCACCATTCCTAAGTGTCGTTGAGCACAGAGCTCTTACACTGGGGGGCACAGCTCAGTCTCCAGCTCATGGCCTGCGAGGGTTCATTTTATGTGTAGACCTGGCTGGGCTGTGGTGCCCAGATGTGAGTGCAAACGTTATTCTGGATGTTTCTGTGAGGGTGTTTGTAGATGAGGGTTACTTTCAAATTGGTGAGCTTTGAACGTAAAGCAATTGCCAGCCATATATGTAGGTGGGCCTCATGCCATCAATTAGAGGCCTAAGTAGAAAAAAGAAAAAGAAAGAAAGAAAGAGAGAGAGAGAGAGAGAGAGAGAAGGAAGGAAGGAAAGAGAGAAGGAAGGAAGGAAGGAAGGAAGGAAGGAAGGAAGGAAGGAAGAAAGAAAGAAAGAGGGAGGGAAGGAAAGGGGAAGGAAAAAAGAAAAGAAAGAAAGAGGGAAGGAAGGAAGGAAGGAAGGAAGGAAGGAAGGAAGGAAGAAAGAGGGAAGGAAGGAAGGAAGAAAGAGGGAAGGAAGGAAGGAAGGAAGGAAGAAAGAGGGAAGGAAGGAAGGAAGAAAGAGGGAAGGAAGGAAGGAAAAAGAAAAGAAAGAAAGTGAGGGGGAGAGAGAGAGAGAGAGAGAGACAGACAAGACACTGGCCTCCCCCAAGCAAGAAGGAGTCCTGCAGCAGATGGCCTTTGAACTTGATCTGCAACACTGGCTCTCCCTGAGTCTCTGGCCTACAGGCCCACCCTACAGATCTTGGACTTGTCAACAGCCATAATGGAATGAGCCAATTCCTTAAACTAACTGCCTCTCTCTCTCTCTCTCTCTCTCTCTCTCTCTCTCTCTCTCTCTCTCACACACACACACACACACACACACACACACACACATCCTGTTGGCTCTGCTTCTCTAAAGAACCCTTACTAAACACCACGTGCAGTGGCTCACGCCTGTCATCCCAACGGCTCGGGAGGTGGAGGCTGGAGGATCGGAAGTTCGAGACCAGAGGCAGTGTGCGTAACTTAGCGAGACCCTGTCTCAAAAAGTAAAAAAACGGGCTAGGGGTGCAGCTCAGTGGTCCAGCACTAACAGAGCATGTAGGCGCGAGGCCCTGGGTTCAACCCCCAGTACCACAAAAAAAAAAAAAACAAAAAAAAACCCTGACTAACACACCTCCCCACCAGCACGCACAGGATGCAGCTGGGGAGCATCAGCCTCATGCCACGATCTCACCCAGATGCAAAGTCCTGTGGCCACCACAGCGCGAGCCTCTAAGTCCTCGCCAGGCAGGCTCTCGTGGAGCAGACAGGCTCACAGATCAGGCTCGGACGCTCTGATCACACAGTTTATTAAACAAATTCAGAACATGCGGTAAGAAAGTCGGGGAAGGACCCAGGTGGGTTGATACACGTAGGAGCAGGAGCCACAGGGCGGAAGCACCATCGGCCTGGATTCGGGGCTAGGTAACGTCCACCTTTGTCTCTCTGTCTGCTCCTGGGCCTCCCTGCTGATGATGTGGTTAGGGGAAACCAGTCTAATGGCCCATCCCAGAGGCTTGGCAGAAGGAAGGCGCCTACAGCCCATACACCCTTGCTGTCCTGAAGGAGCAGGCGACAAGTTCACCTGGTCTACAGCAGGCTCGCCCAGGTACCTGCTGAGGGGCTCAGGTTTATCTTTGAGTGTGGGGCATCGCCCTGCCGCTGGACTCGCTCCGGCCATGAGCAGGAACCAGCAGCCAAAGACCTGTCTTCTGGTGAGGGGGAGCGGGGCACCCAGGAGCCGCACCGTCCAGAAAGGAGGCTTATGCCCACGGCTGCTCTAAGAAGCCTTGAGAAAGGCAGGCTCAGAGGCTTCTGCCCACGGCGGCTCCTTGCTTTTTTCTTCCCAATGAAGACTCCAAGTGCACTCCCCCAACAGCTCTTTATTTCTTCCTTGTCTGTCCCAGTCGATGGAATGGACCCAGACTGCTCCGTGTACCACCATTATATACACTTCTGGGGCTTGCCAGGGACCAATCAGAGGCAGTCACCTCATATGGGTTTCAGCCAATCAAAAGGGATATTCAAATTTGGTTTTGTAGAAGTAGCCAATCAGGGGTGGTTCCCAAACGGTCCAATCAGGAGCTGTTCAGGGGTTTGGAAACAGCCAATCAGTGTCGAGGGGCTGGAGGCAAGGGAATAGGTGCCAGAGCCATCTTGGGGAGCTCGATGACCCTGAGTTCCAGGATATAGGGCAAAGGTGACTGCTTGGGGAACAAGCCTCAGTCGTCCAAGGGAGCCTAGATAGGCCCTGGGGCGAACTGCCTCTCTAGGCAGTGCCCTACATTTGAGCAAAGTCCCCGGGAGGCCATAATGGATGGCTGAGTTAAGACCTCCTAAGTACCAGGTTCTTCCAGCCTTTCTGCGTCTGCTTAATGTATAAACGCTCCAATTTCTCTGTGATGATGGGTCTCCCATGCTCATTGCGCCATCTACCCTTCATATTCGTTTCTCCTATATTCTCCAGCAGAACTGAATGGTGTTTAAAAAAGAAAAATAAAAAAGAGCAAGCAAATATTGCAGAGTCAGAGAGAGCCTTGGAAGTAAAACCGCTAATTTGCCTGTTGTTGTTGTTAGGTGCCATCGAGTCATGTCCGACTCATAGTGACCCTTATAGGGTTTTCAATGGCTGATTGTTTCGAGATTGCCTCGGGAGTGGGTTGCCACGTCCTTCTTCCATTTCTGTGGCACTGGGAATTGAACTCAGGACCTCAGAGACTGCAGAGCGGAGCTCTAACAACTGAGCTAAATCCCAGCCCTAATTTGCCTACTACTTTGAAAAAGACTCTGCAAAGACCATTCCTTTGCTTTGCTTTGTTTTTGAAGCAGAGTCTCTCTGTGGAGCCCAGGCTGGCCTCAGAGTCACTATCCCCCTGCCTCAGCCTCCTGAGTGCTGTGATCATAGCCATGCAGCCACGCCCAGCAACAGGTCATTTTTATTTTGGATGTTTGCTGTTTAGAGGCGAAGAAAAAGCAAGTGTTTTAAATATCATGTCAGGGTCTACTTTACTTTCCATTGGTGGCAAGTTGTGAAATAGAAAGATGGATGGCATCTCTGAGCAGAGGGAAGACCTTTGAGAAGGTGACACAAACCGATTAGAACATGGGATGTACCGGGCAAAAGGAAGAGGCAAGCAGTGCACGTGGGCGCCTTGGGCACCCCCAGGACTCATCCATTATGGGATGGATGCCAAGGAAAGCCATAGGAGCACAGGCAAGGCACGCAATCAGTCTGAGGAGAAAGACAGGCACATATGTAAGTTATAAAGCTCGGGGAAAAAAAAGAAATAAAGATTAGGAGTGAGAAATAGGAAGGCCGGCAGGTGTGATCTGACTGACCAGTGAGGGAAAAAAATTCACAGCGGGATAAGATAGGAAAACGCAAGTTTTCCCTCTGTTAAACAAAAGAGGCAAGCCCTCAGAGGAAGCACATTTGTGCTTGAGAATGGTCATGGCAATTTTTCAGCAATGGAGCCAGACAGTTTGGGGAAAACCTAATGAATAGCCTCCACCCCAGTGGTCAGGAGTCAGGATGGAGAACAGATGTCAAAAGCTGACGTTGATTTCCCCCAAGGAGGAAGGAGAAAGTGAGAAGAGAATCGGCCAGGACAGAGATTTCAAATGCACAAGGTCAAACACAGTGCCCAATTTCTGCTGTGCCCTGCACAAGGACAGCATTCCGTGAGGCACCCCAGTGGGTTAAGTTTCTACCCACTGTTGACCCAACACTCTGACACGACTTCTATCAGGGACAAACGAGCTGTCAGGAAAGGTTCTTGAATCTCCAAGAACAGAAGTTTCTTCTGACAGGACATTCTATTCCCTTGAAAATGAAACTCCGTAATGATGAACAAGCTTGCAGCGGTGCCACTGTGGCGTCCGATCCCATCAGATCTGGGAAGCTAAGCAGAGTCAGGCCTGGTTAGTACTTGGATGGGAGACCACCTAGGAACATCAGGTGCTGTAGGCCTGGGAGACGGATCTGGCAACCCACTCCCAAAGAACAATCAGCCATTGAAAACCCTATGAACAGCAGAGAAGCACTAACAATACTGTTTCGCCTGTTGTACACAGGGTCGCTATGAATCGGACGCCAACTCGACAGCACCTAACAACAACAACAACAATGATGTGGCAAGACCTGCAGCTTGAGTCTCCGATCCTCCACCCTACACAATTCTAGGAAGGATGGAATAGCACCAATCTGAAGCCTGGTGTGAGCTTTCAGCTCTATGGTGACCTCTGGAAGGATGATAGGGCACCTTATAGCCAATGATCACAAAGCCCTCAGTGCCCACGGCCCCACCCCAGCCCTCCTGCAGTGGGTGGGTGGTTGAACTAACATAGTCTCAGCCAGGTTTTCCTTCCTGCCAAAGGCTAAGCCTGGGAAGAGGGTGGAGTATGTGGGCCAAGGGTGTGAAAACAAACACCAAATGCACACAGAATGGCCTTCAGGGTCCTGAATGGCCTCTGGGGGTCCACCTCATGACTGCACAGCAGCCCAGGTGCATGCTGGGACTTTCACAGACAAGTCACTGCGATCAGGTATATGGGTGACCGACTAGGGAGAGTGGAAAGTCTCCCAGAGATGCTGGCCTCAGGGGAGGTCAGGCATAGGGCATCGCATCCTCTGTCATGTCCCTGCACTGGCCCAATGACAACCTGAAGGAGACCTGAGTTTTGCCTTTCTTCCATCATCCCTCCACGAAAGAACACCTATCTCTTCCTGCCTCAAGGGGCCCACGTGGATGGTCACCTGCCCAGGGACTCAGAGGGCTCTAGAGAAGTCTTTCCTCACTTCTGGGATTTGCTGGCAATCCGTGCTGTCCCTTGACTCATCCCATGGTGTCTCTTAGGTCACAACTCTGATCTCTCTCTGTGTCTGGGTCTTAATTTTCCTGCTCTTATAAGGACTCTGGTTATATTGGATGGCCTGAAGCTGTAGCCCTGTGGCATACGATCCCATCAGATCTCAGAAGCTAAGCAAGGTTGGGCTTGGTTAGTACTGGGATGGGAGACTGCCTGGGAACACCAGGTGCTGCAGACTTGGGAGATGAACCTGACAACCCACTCCCAAAAATCAGTCTGTCATTGAAAATCCTATGAATAGCAGAGAAGCACTGACAACAGTGTTTTGCCTGTTGTACAAAGGGTTGCTATAAATCGGACACTAACTCCACAGCACCTAACAACAATAACAACACAAGGACTCTGGTTACATTGGATTAGACCCCACCTCATCCAGGGCAACCACTTCTTAACTGGATTACATCCATCAAGGCCCTATTTCCCAATCAAGTCACATTCTGAGGCTCCAGAGGGACATGGATTTGGGGGTACCCTATTCAATCAAATACAATAACTGAAGGGTAAAGAATACCAGAGAGTTTGTGGACATGACCAACTTCAATCCAATATCCTGTTTTCTTCCAAAAAGCACCCTGAAATGCCCACGGGTCCCTTCCATCCTGTAAACCTGGTTGGACCCAGCAGAGCTCAGCTTTCAAATGAAGGAGTTATTGAGAGCTGTGTCAGGTAAGGACACACATCAGCAGTATCTATTGCGCAGGCCTGTTGGGGTGAGGAGGGGAGGAAAGCCCTAGGGATTCCTGACAGGCGAGGGAGCTCATTAGCATATGGCCCACCCCACGACATCCTGATAGGTAGGTTTGAAAGGATTCACTTTGGGGGGTGAACTGCATCTGCAGGGCGGGGCCTCTCCCTGGGGTGTGAGATGGGACCACCCCATACCCCAGCCCCAATCTGGACTCCAGTATCAGCGAGTGTATTTGCTCCAAGATGGATGCCACTTCCCCCAACCTAGACTTCACTGTTATGAAGGAGATCATTGGGAGCCCACCGGCTTTCTGCCTTTCTTTTATTTCCAATTTGGTTCAGAGCATTCACAGGGAAGAGGGTGCCATTTATGGAACACTCCAAACTCCTGAGCAGCAAGCAGAGCTCACTTAGCACCAGCAAGCCCCTCCGTACTTCACACACCATCTGTCCACAGGCTCCTCATTCCTTAATCCGCCAAAACCTCTACCTGAAAGTCGAAAAGGGTAGTGCCCGACCCACGGCAAGCTTGAACCTTCTGTAAGAGGCCACCAAGGGCATGGATTTCACCTCCGGGACTATTACGCATCATGACTGGTATGCATACCGCGCAAGGCCACAAAAGAGCAAAGCCAAATTGAAGGGAGGAGCCTAAGTGAAAATCTTCTATGCGACAAAGTCTCCAGGGAGAGGAAGTCACCGACCACCTCCTTGGTTACGGGTCCCTCTTCCTGACGGAGCCTGGTCCCGTACAATAGGTTTCCGCGATTATCTATGTGCAGAAATGGACAAACACAGCCAGCCTACCTGGGCCTGTGGAAAGAGCTGGATCAATACAAGCAACAGGAGAACGAAGGAAAGAGAAAAGAAAAGATTTTATCAAGCCTGTTTACTTTAAGGATACCTTCAAGACCTGAGCAAACACACCTGCTTCTCCAGCACCGCCTGCCCAGGGAGAGCAGAGCAAACGCGGGCTACAGAGACCTGTCGCCACAAAGCCGGCCCCCCAGGACGAGGCAGTGAACACATAGTGGGCTGAGCTCCACATCAACACTTTTCCATAGGAGTCCATGACAACTCTTTTTCTTTTTCTTTTTCTACTGGAAATTTGTAATGTACACCTTAATGTGTTTCATTTTCATATGCATTTCATTGTGACATTTCCATATACGCGTTTCATTGTACATTGCACAGATAAGTTCCCCTTTACCCTCTTGTGCACCTCCTCCCCCCACCCCGCCCCCACACACCAAAGGTTTCTCTTCCACTTGCATGTCTTTTTGTGGGCATACTTTTAAATATATATCCTTGGATCTCAATTAAGTTTAAGGTCGAAACTTTTTCTGTAGCGATCTATCTTTTTACATTGCATGACAACTCTTCTGAATTACCCTGGCATGGCACACTGGGGGCAGTGGGGCACTGGGGAATCTTTGTCAATTGGATCACCTGATTTGTAGCATCTGCCAATTTCTTTGGTGTAAATCCTCCCACAGTAGCTGATTTCAAGCTACCGAAGTGTCACTGCATGGAGAGCTGGGCAGAGATGCGAAGTGTAACACCATTGTAGACTATTCCACCCTATGGATACAAACATACAAACGCCACACTATTATACAATGTTCTACCCTACACATACAGTAGATACAAATGCCTTCTAAGCAGAGGTAAGAGTAAAATGTACTGGGACAACTAGGGAGTAAAGGGCACTGAGACAATCAGGAAGTGATGAGTTTTAAGCATTCATTCCTTTTTATAATATACGTGTAAGTTTATACATTTTTCTTCTTCTTCTTCTTCTTCTTCTTCTTCTTCTTCTTCTTCTTCTTCTTCTTTTTGCGGTTCTGGGGGTTGAACCCAGGGCCTTGCACCTGCATGCTCTGCAAGTGCTGGACCACTGAGCTGCACCCCCAGCCCATTTTTTTTTACTTTTTTGAGACAGGGTCTCGCTAAATTATGAAGACTGCCTCTGGTCTCGAACTTGCGATCCTCCTGCCCCTGCCTCCTGAGCCACTGGGATTACAGGCACGCGCCACCGTGCTCAGCACATTTTGATTTTTCATAATGACGTATTAATAACCAGCTTACAAAAGTCCTGAAAATTTTTAAATGGGCTCAGATTGGCAAAGCTGGCTTCAGCATCCTACTGCCTAGGAGCTTTTTGAAATTGCCTAAGACCCTTCTTTCTGCAGCACCTCACAATGGCCTGAGGTCTCCAGAGACAATTGTCCCATAGGACACAATAAACATATTTTAAAAGGCTCTACAGGGTCACTCCAAAGGAAACCTTAGCTGAAAGACACTGCTGGGTCTTACCCCTCCATTTTACAGAAAGGAAAACAGACTGACTTGTGAATGACCTATCTATTGGTTAACAAAAGACCCCGCTGGGGAATGACTATTGAAACAATCTGTATATTAATAACTGATGATTCTTACCTATGCACTAAGAGAGGGCTGACTGAGCTGGGAATATTTAGTTAGTGGCTATATATTCCATTATTCTTTTTACTTCAACATAAAGCTATTCTGAGTAGTAAGATTATGGGAGATTTTTTCTTTACTTTGATTCACTCTTCCACGTTTTTTCTAAATTTTCTTCAGCAAGCATGATGCTATAGTGCTATCACGTATTTTTAAGTAGCTTTACAATCAGACAGAGGCATTATTTTTAAAAGATCAATTGCATTCCTTTATATACCCAGACTTTCTGCAAATTTTCAGCTTGCCTTCTCCTCTAAATATTTTTTTCTTTTTTTATTGGAAATTTTTAATGTACAACCTAATGGATTTCACTCTGACAGGTGATATTTCCATATATGCGTTTCATTGTACATTGCTCACATAACTTCCCCCTTACCCTCTTGTGCCCCTCCTCCTCTTCCCCACCCCCCTCACCAAGGATCTCCTTTCTACTTGTTGTCTTTTTGTGGGAATATTTATCTATAGACGTGCATCCCAATTTCGATTTAAACCTAAACTTTTTTCCATAGTGATCTATCTTTTTACATTCTTAGCGTATTACACGCGTGACCTAGTCCCTTGACATTATTGCCATCCCTTGGTATTATCGCTTCTGTTGTTATTATTATTTCCTGTACTAATAAAGTTGTGATGTTGACATTGAGGTCAACCTCAATCTCCTAAATATTTTCAAGAAAGCAGCTTAAAAAGCTGAGTTTATAGGACTAGCAAATGGAACAGTGGGTACCGCAGGTGGGAGGGGGGAGGGGAGAGACGGTTTCGTGGCACAAAGTAGCAGTGAGATAGGAGGAAGAAGCGCTGAGGGGCTACAGCTGGCAAGAGAGTATCGTGTAATCCAAAACAGGGAGAAAAGAGGATTCTGGATGTTCTTATAATAAAATAAAATAAAATAAAAACAAATGTTTCTGTGCTGGGCGCGGTGGCGCACGCCTGTAATCCCAGCAGCTCAGGAGGCGGAGACAGGAGGATGGAGACACAAGTTCGAGACCAGAGGCAGTCTGTGTAATTTAGCAAGACCCTGTCTCAAAAAGTAAAAAAAAAAAAAAAAAAAAAAAAAAAAAAAAAAAAAAAAAAAAAAAAAAAAAAAAAAAA
>VMDO01011029.1:14768-49737 GCA_007922755.1 Pedetes capensis | reverse complement strand
CTCAATGTAAACAGCACAACTTCATGAGTCTGTTAGAAAAATAGGGAAAGATAGCATCAGGGTTTTACTACAAAGTAGCCATGAGGCTCCATAAACCTTGTGGGTCGATGAAAATGTTGCCAGAAGTGACGTAAAGGATGCATAATGGAAAAAGCCAGTGCTGTATTACTCTGTAGCCCATCATCATTTACTAATAAAGAGGGAAAACAGAAAACAGTTTTCTTCCCACGCTCCAGGCAGCGTCTGTTTTCCGCAGCCACACAGACGTTGCCCCCTTTCTATCCCTGCACTCGCTGATCCCCATTCTGCACCCGCTCTCTTACCTGGCTCTCCCCGTGAGAAGGCCCCATCATCGTCCAGAGGCAACCGTGGCCCGGCTGCTTTGCTGTGCCTGCCTGCCAACACCCCTCAGCCAGCCCCGGGGCTGGAAGCTCCACCATGGGCAATGTCGCAGGCCTTCCCCATTTCTGCCCTGCCCAATGCATGGTAAGAGAAAGTCACTGGATCTCCTAGCACTGCAGTGGCCTTGTAGTGAGCTGTGGATAATGGTGTCACCTTGGCAATTAGCACTGGCATTCAGGGAGCCTTCAGCAAATGGCAGCAGCCTCCCTAATGTCTCCAATCTCCTTCCCAGTCTCCAATCTCCTTCCCTGTTGTATGATGTGACTGTGGGGAGGTCCCCAGAGTTCCATGTGGTAAAGGTTTGGTCCCAGGGTGGCCCTATAGGGAAGTGCCATGGACCTCTAACAGATGGGGTCTAATGAGAGGCCATTAGATGGGGGAGCAGGGGGTGGTCCTAAGCAGGATTGTGGGATCTGGCCCATCCTGTCTCTCTCTGCTTCCTGGATCATGATTTGAGGGGTTCTCTTCACCACAGACTCCCCACCATTGCTATCTGCCACCCTCACCAGAGGCCCACAGCAACGAGACCACCCAGCCTGGGCCTGGAACCTCCAGAACTGTAAGTTCAATAACCTTTTTGCTCTTTGTAAGTTAACTGCCTCAGCTGCATTGTTGTAGGAACACAAAGCTGACTGATGCACGCACAGCCCAGCCGTATTACCAAACTTATACCCAGAGGGTCCCCTGGGTCCTGGTGCCGGCAACAATCATCATGTTTCTATAGTCTTGTCTTATCATGGAGTGTAGGGCACTGCCTAGAGAGGCAGTTTGCCCTGGGGCCTACCTAGGCCCACTTGGAGGTCTGAGGTTTGTTCCCCGGGCAGTAACCTTTGCCATACATCCAGGAACTCCTGGGTGTTGAGCTTTCCAAGATGGTGCTGGTGTCCAACTCCTTTCTTCAGACCCCTTGACACCTGATTGGCTGTTTCCAAACCACCAAATGGCTCCTGATTGGACAATCCAGGAACCACCCCCGATTGGTCATTTTTACAAACCCAAATTTGCATGTCTCCCCTGATTGGCCAAGGCCTGTATGGAGTGGCAATCTCTGATTGGTCCCTGGCTAGCCCCTGAAGGGGATATAAGAGTGGTGCACAGAGCAGTCAGGGTCTAGTCCACTGACTGGGACAGATGAGAAAATAAAGAGCTGTGTTGAGCTGAGCACTTGGAGTTGGTGTCTTCACTGGACGAAAGAAGCAAGGAGTCATCGTGGCCATAAACCTCTGAGCTGTCCCCAGGGACTGGCTACAGAGTAGCCATAGGTATAAGTCTCCTTTCTGGGTGATGCATTTCTCCTGCACTCAGCTCCCCCTCACCGGACGATGGGTCTTAGGCAGCTGGTTCTCACTCACGGCCAGAGCGAGTCTAGCAGCAGGGCAACGCCCCACAATGGAGTGACCAGATAAAATGCAGGACAGCCAGTTAAATCTGAACTTCAGCTAAATGACAAATAATATTTAGCATAAGCACATCCTGAGCAATATGATTTGCTGTCTCTGGCAACCAGAGCCTAATGAGAGCCCATGCTTCACGGGGTTGGACACCCAGTGTGATTTATCTGTGCTCCTTCCCCCTCCCCCTCCCCCAGCCTTACACAGTGCCAGGCACATAGGGTAAGTGTCCAATAGATCAGCAATTCCTGACAGGGGCAGTACTGCCCCCTTGGGGCAGATTTGGAAATTGGAGAAGGCCCTTTCCATAAGCAGGATGGCCCTAGGGGCCTTCCCAGTATCCAGTGACCAGGAACCAGGGATGGTCTATGACCGGCTGGAGCATTAGCTCTCAACAGAGAAATGTTTGAGCTGGGGGCTGGGATTTAGCTCATTTGGGAGAGCGCTGCGCTGTAGTCTCTGAGGTCCCGGGCTTGATTCCCAGCACCGCAAAAATGGGAGAAGGATGTGGCAACCCTCTCCCAAGGCAATCCCGAAACAACCAGCCATTGAAAACCCTATGAGGGTTTTCGCTATGAGTCGACTCGCTATGAGTCAGACACGACATGGCCGCACCTAACAACAACAACAAACACACCATTGGTGTAAGCGGAGAATTTGCTTCTGAGCGAACCTGGAAACAAACTCCATATGAATGTGCACTGCATCACGTACTGTATTTTCCAGGCATGCCACCGCTATGGAAATCAAGGGGGCACTGTATTTTGTTTTACTCATCTCAGAAATTGCATTTGTGGTTTGGGACCTCAGTGCTGCAAGCCCTGAGTCTCTCTCTCTGTAGCTATGGACTCATCTGATTTCACTTTGTCTTCAGGTACAGTGGGCCCGAGCACACTGAGCAGTGAAGATATTATATTTTATTTCAAAAACCTCACTTCCTTTTTCTTTCCTCTTGATACTGCCCTTCATATGTTATCTATACCTAAAACATATATCTGATTTCAAATTCCTTCCTGAGATATGTGCTGGGAATATGAAGATGACTATTGTCTCTGGTTCTAACTCCAGGAGAGCAAAGAGACCTTTATGAAGATTGGTTACCATGGCTTGATTCTGTGTCTTGATTGTGGTGGTGATTGACATGAGTCTAGGTATGTAGTTTTTTAAAAGGCATCAAATAACACAGGTACATACACACATACACCAATGTCAAGTTTATGGGGTTTTTTGTTTGTTTGTTTTTGTGGGTTTTTGTTTGTTTGTTTGTTTGCAGTACTATGGGTTGAACCCAGGGCCTCGCGCCTGCATGCTCTTCAAGTGCTGGACCACTGAGCTGCGCCCCCAGCCCATTTTTTTTTTTTACTTTTTGAGACAGGGTCTTGCTAAGTTACACAGACTGCCTCTGGTCTCGAACTTGTGATCCTCCCGCCTCCGACTCCTGAGCCGCTGGGATAACAGGCATGCGCCACCACGCCTAGCAAGTTTATGGTTTTGATATTGTACTGTGATTAGTTATAGAAGATGGAACCATGGGAGAAACTGAAGGAAAGATGCCTGGGAGCCTCTGGTTATCTTTGCAATTTCTTGTGCATCAATAATTATTTTTTAAAAAAAGCCAAATACTGTAGCATCTGCCTGTCCTCTTAGCTACTTGGGAGGCTAAAGCATGAGGATCCCTTGAGCCCAGGAGTTTGAGACCTTGTCTCAAAAAAACAAGATTAAAGGACAAGTGGTGGAGCCTGACTTTGGCTGGGGCTTCTTCCCATGGGTGACCTGGAGTGAGTCCCAGCTCCTAGGTGTGCATGGGACACCTGTGTGCGCACAATCGCGCATTCTGCAGGGGAGCCCACCCAAGGGAGGTGTGGGCCCAGGGGCACCTTCGCTGCCTGCCAGGTAATGGAGTGCCAGGTGACCACACTCATTCCCTGGTCCAGGCCCAGCGAGATGCAGTTTCGAAGGCTCAGGTCACTTGTCAGGCAGCCTGGCTTTGTTGTTGTTGCTAGGGGCTGTGGAGTCGAGTCCAGCTCATAGCAACCCTCATCAGGTTTTCAATGGCTGATTGTTTCAAGATTGCTTTGGGAGTGGATTACCACGACCTTCTCCCATTTTTGCAGAGCTGGAAATCGAACCCGGGTCCTCAAGTTGTACAGAGCAGTGCTCTGCCAAGTGAACTAAACCCCAGCCCTGACTGGCTTTAGAAAGTCTAAATGAAGACCCAGGTGGTGCTATCGCTGTAAGCCAGAGGGGCCTTGGGGGGGTCACCATCTTTCCACATTGGCCAAAGCTCATCTCACTGCCCTTCCCTGCTTTCCAGCCCCCAGCCCTGGCCCTGGGACTCCCTTCCCACATCCATCCTGGTGGAATGGGGAGGGGAGGGCAGAGGAGGGAACAAAAAATGGCACCATGAAGATTCCCTTTATGTGTCAGCTCAGCTGGCCATGGTGACCAGCTGTCTAGTCAAACACCACTCTCGATGTGGCTGTGAAGGTACTTTTTAGATGGAATTAACATGCAAATCAGTAGACCTTAAGTAAACAGATTTCTGTCCATAATGTGGTGGGCCTCATCCAATCAGTTGAAGTCTTAAGGGAAAAGGCCGAGGCCCTCCAGAAAGAAGCAACGTTGCCTTCAGGCTGCAGCATAGAAACAGTGCCCTA
This sequence comes from Pedetes capensis, assembly GCA_007922755.1. NCBI lineage: Eukaryota > Metazoa > Chordata > Mammalia > Rodentia > Pedetidae > Pedetes > Pedetes capensis. The sequence continues at coordinate 45,287 of VMDO01011029.1, read as the reverse complement.
GTTTCCAGTGCTCAGAGTCAGGCCTGCAACATTAGCTCTTGCTGGAACTTGGGGAGGGGCGGGGAGGCGCTGCCTGCCCTTTCGATTTTGGACTTGCTAACCTCCATTATGGGTCTGGGATTTTAGCTCAGTTGGTAGAACACTGCGCTGCAGTCTCTGATGTCCCGAGTTCAATTCCCAGCACCACAAGAATGGGAAAAGGACCTGGCAATCCACTCCCAAGGCAATCCCGAAACAGTCAGCCATTGAGAACCCTATGAAGGTCACTATGAGTTGGATACCGACTCGACGGCACCTAACATATTGGGACTGGGATTTAGCTCAGTTGGTAAAGCGCTGCACTGCAGTCTCTGAGGTCCCGAGTTCAATTCCCAACACTGCAAAAAATGGGAGAAGGACCTGGCAATCCACTCCCAAGGCAATCCCGAAACAGTCAGCCATTGAAAATCCTACGAGGGTCGCTATGAGTTGGATATCGACTCAATGGCACACAACAACAACAACAGCAACAGCAACAACCTCCATTATCCCTTAAAAGATCCATCTCTCTATTGATATATGGATAGATAGATAGAAGGATAGATGATGGATAGATGATAGATAGATAGATAGATAGAGAATGATGAATCTATCTATATTTATACCTTTCTTCCATCTTCATCTTTCATCTTTATTTTGTTGGTTCTGTTTCTCTGAGGGCCAAGAGCTCCACCTTCCCAAGAGGATTCATTTGCAGAAAGACAGGAAGGGGGAGAGAAGCAGAGGAAAGTCAGGAGATAAAGAGAGAGAGAGGCAAACAGACCACCAGACAGACAGTGACCTTGTCCGTCTACACTTTGCAGCTCCCCTGCCCTTGGATGCCTGCAGGCTGACCAGCTGGGTGACCCCGCTTATCTCCTGGGCCTCCTAGAGCTGGGCATGAACCCCTGTCCAGGCTGACCCAGACTCCCACTACTTCACTAGACGGACACATCAAGGTTTCTTTTATTTGTTTGTCCGTATGAATGGAATTAAGAGCCGGGCACAGTGGCGCACGCCTGTAATCCCAGCAACTCAGGAGGCAGAGGCAGGAGGATTGCAAGTTCGAGACCAGAGGCAGTCTGCATAACTTAGTGAGACCCTGTCTCAAAAAGTGAAAAAATGGGCTGAGGGTGCAGCTCAGTGGTCCAGCATTTGCAAAGCAGACAAGCGCGAGACCCTGGGTTCAACCCCCAGTACTGCGCAAAAAAAAAAAAAAAAAAAAAAAAAAGGGTAGCCAAGGGCTGGGGAGTCCCGCCTGTCCCTTCAAGTCTCTGGGCCCGTGTTGCTGTGTCTAAAAGGGGGGAACTGGCATTCCATTCTGCAGGGACTCGGGGCCATGTCCTCATGAACATGCATACGGTTGAGTCGTGACAGCCCTCCTGTTAGGTGCACAGGCCCAACACGCTCTTCCTTCTCTCCAGAAGCTTCTCCTTCTGCTTATCCACGGAGCCATCCCAGGGAGGCCAGAGGAAGAGAAGCGCCCATTTGATTAAGTGTTGTTGTTCCTGTTAGGTGCCATGGAGTCGGTATCCGACTCATAGCAACCCTCATAGGGTTTTCAATGGGGGACTGTTTCGGGATTGCCTTGGGAGTGGATTGCCACGTCCTTCTCCATTTGATTAAGTAATCTGCAGCAATCGGTGGGGGCCTGATGGCAGATCAGTGGCTATACCGCAGGCAGCGGGGTCCTGCCAAAGGCAGGATGTGTGTGAACACCAACCGCTGCCCCACCAGCCTCTCCCCTCTGGGCTGGGTGTGCGTCTCTCAGGGGAGGCTGTGGGTGGGATTGGAGGTCTCTTAGCCCCTCCCGATTCTAAACGTCAGCCCTTTCCCAGCAGGCTGCTCCTCCACGCCTCCTCCACCTCCGATCACTTCTCCAGGGCTACATGGGCTTTGGCAGCCGTTCTAGGTGACGGATCTTTCTCCGCTCCAGCCTCATCTGTGGTTTTATTTTGTACGCTTGGTTCTTCTGCAGGCATCCACCGCCTGGGTTCCTGGCTCCCTTCTTGAGGGCAAGGCGTCCAGCCAGCACAGCCACACTGGGCTTCTGTCCTTCTGGGAAGAGGCCGGTAATTGGGGTGTCAGGAGAGATCAATCCCTAGAGAAAGACGTCATGTTTGGGAGAGTGGCAGGTCAACGCAAACGAGGAAAACCCTCCACCAGATGGACTGACACAGTGTCTGCAACAATGGGCTTGAACATAAATAAGATCTGGCACAGAATCGGGAAGTGTTTCCATCTGCTGTACATAGGGTCGCTATGAGTCGGACTCGACTCAACGGCACCTAACAACAACAACAACAACAAGTGTCAAAATGACACCATTTCACTCCCCCATGGAGCACCCAGGTTCTTTTATTACATTTCTTTTATTATACAGGGCAAAGCCTTTTGGGCAATTGAAAAGCAGAACGGAAAAGAAGAGGAGGAGGAGGAAGTTGCTCAGCCTCTCTGTGCTTCTGTTTCCTCTGTAGAGCAGGGTTAATAGCATCTCCCTCACAGGATTGTCAGTCACACTAACGGACAGAACAGTGAATGGCGCACAGTAATAATGCTATGTATTATTGTTCTTGGCTGCCAAGTCATAGCGACCCTATGTACAACAGATGAAACGCTCCCCAACACTGTGCCATGCCCGGTGCTTCTCTGCTATTCATAGGGTTTTCAATGGCTGATTGTTTCAGGAGTGGGTTGCTAGGTCTTTCTCCCTAGCCTGCAGCACCTGGTATTCTCAGGTGGTCTCCCATCCAAGGGCTAACCAAGCTGACCCTGGTTAGCTTTCGAGGTCAGGCGGGTTCAAATGCCAGGGTGCTATGGTTACAGACAATGCTTTGTAGAAGGGTTAATTAAATGAATATATGTTGTTGTTGTTGTTAGGTGCTGTCGAGTTGGTATCCGACTCATAGTGACCCTCGTAGGGTTTTCAATGGCTGACTGTTTCAGGATTGCCTTGGGAGTGGATTGCCAGGTCCTTCTCCCATTTTGCAGTGCTGGGAATCGAACTCGGGACCTCAGAGACTGCAGTGCAGCGCTTTACCAACTGGGCTAAATCCCAGCCCCAATATGTTAGGTGCCGTGGAGTCGGTATCCAACTCATAGCTCTACCAACTGAGCTAAATCCCAGATGAATATATAGGTACTTTTTTTAGAAGAAAAAGAAATTAAAGCACGGCTTTACTCCAGGAGGAAGACAGGGTCTGGAGTATAAGAGCTGGCTGAAGGATGGCACTGGAGTCACCATTCAGCAGTGTGTCCTTCCTTAGAGGACAGCTGGGATGCCCCACTACCCTCGTTGCCTAAGGGGCCAAGGGAAAAATTAGTGGCCTCTGGTCAGCTGTGGATCCATGCCAGCCCCTCAGACACTTAGCCTGCTAGAGACCTTATGGCTGACTTTGCCGGGCACATTGGCATCCAAGAGTCCCGTCATCTGGGGACCCCTATGTGGCCGGGATTAAAGGGCCTTGTGTTTATAGAGCTTCTTTCTTGGAGACAACAGCTTGGAGCTCTGTGCTGTCTGGGGGGCCCTGAGGAGCCCTGGTGCTTTTCATGTAACCCTCTACTCTGCCAGGCACTGTGGCTCGTGCCTGGGATCCTGGCAACTCAGGAGGCAGAGGCAGGAGGATCGCAAGTTCAAGACCAAAGGCAGCCTGCATAACTTAGCGAGAACCTGATTCAAGATAAAAAGTTAAAAATGGACTGGGGCTGCAGCTCCGTGGTAGAACACTTGATGTGCAAGGCCCTAGGTTCAACCTCCAAGTTGTTGTTCTTGTTGTTGTTGTTAGGTGCCGTGGAGTCGGTGTCTGACTCACAGTGACCTTACTTACAACAGGGGAAACACTATTGCCAGTGCTTCTCTGCTATTCATAGGGTTTTCAATGGCAGATTGATTTTTGGGAGTGGGTTGCCCGGTCATCTCCCAACCTCCAAGTACCACAAAATAATAAATAATAACATAATAATCATAATAATTTCTAGCTGTATCCCCACATGTCCAGGAGAGTTCAGCAGCACGCAGTAGTCTCTCCAGGCTGGAGCTTTGTCCCAACACTGCAACTGAGAAGAGTGTGGTGTCCTTTCGGGGCTCCTTTACTCTCCGTTTCCATGGGAAACGAACTGCCCTATTTCTTTTTGTCCCCTGCTCCTGGGTAACATCACAACCCAGGCAAATGTCTCAGGTCTCTCCTTCACACATGATGCCCTCTCTGGTACCTACCACAGGGATTGGCAAGGTTTTCCTGTAAAGATGGTTGATGTTTTCAGCTTTGCAAGCCATAAGGTTTTGGTCACAACTACTGAACCTGTCCATGTAGTGCAAAGGGAGCCATGGATGGTACAGAAGTAAGTGGGTGTGGCTGTGTTCCAATAAAGCTTTATTTAAACAAACAAATGGTGGGCCAGACTTGGCCCATGGGTCCTAATTTGCCAACCTCTGGCCCTTGAGGTGAGGAAATCTGAAAGTGCAGAAGCTTCACTATTAGATCATGTTACTAGTCAAGTCTTGGCATTTTCTAGATTTTATACCCCAAGGCTGGCAGCTGGAGCTCAGACAGCTTTGGGGGTCCCCACAGCCTTCAAGTCTTAGATGCTGGTAAGACCAACTGCTCTTCATCTCTTCTGGCTCCTTAGAACTCATGAAAAATTCCTGAGAGAATTTGCCCTGCTCTCTTGTGCAATTCAGTAACAGACCCCAGTTTTATTAGAAGGTTTTATTACTATCTTTTGCTGAGCAAATGCCCAGCCTTTGGAGAAGAACAGAGAAGGGGGTTTGTTCATTTTTGCTTGATGGGAAAGAACGATCTCTCACCTGATGACTCTTACGCCCTCTTCCATTCTGATACATTCTCCACTGACCCAAGTAGGACCAATTTCAATGGTCAACACCACTGGCCAAAGGATCCTTTGTTGCCTTTCAAATGGGAAGGAAACAGGCCATCCTGGGACCCAGTAACGAACAACAGAGGCAATTCCAGATGTAAAAGATCTCAAGGGTTTGATTAATGTATTTTCTGACTGTTCGACAAAACAGCAGTGTGTCTCAGCCAAAGAAACGCAGGGTCTCTTCCAAAATGATAGATGGCGTTTTCCGGAATGAGAGTTTAGGTCTCCGTCCAATGTAGCCAATGAAGAAAGGTAAGAAGGCAATGTTTTCCTCTCTGCACAAGGATTCTTCAGAGCAGGATTTAAAGCCCTTTACAGAGCTTCAGGAGAAACTTTCCTCAGAGCTGAAGCAGATCTGACATTTACTAACCGTGCTGGGTTTCTGAGTGGGTGATCTCAGCCTTGCAAGGGAATTCAAAGAGTCAGTAAATGATGCTTTCCAGAGGGACTCAGGAAAGATCCAGAAGAAAGGAGAGTGGGGAGGGACGAACAGGAGGATAGTGCTGGAGGAAGCAAGTTTTTCACTCCCCACCTTCTTCTGGTCTTTTGATTTTTGAACCACATGAATGTAGAACCAAGACAAATTTTTACAATTTATTTACTTATTTATTTTTTTTTTTTTGCGGTACTGGGGGTTGAACCCAGGGACTCATGCCCGCATGCTCTGCAAGTGCTGGACCACTGAGCTGCACCCCCAGCCCATTTTTTTGACTTGTTTTTTATTTTTGTTTTGAGACAGGGTCTCACTAAATTATGCAGACTGCCTCTGGTCTCGAACTTGCGATCCTCCCGCCTCTGCCTCCCGAGCCGCTGGGATTACAGGCGTGCGCCACCGCACCTGGCTTACAATTTAATTTTAAAATAGAGAAAGGCTGATGCATAGAGCGGGGAGGTACATCTCAGTAGTGGAGCATTGACTTAGCATGCACGAGGCCCTGGGTTCAATCTGCCGCACCTAAACAATAGCAAGAATAATTTATTGCATTCATTAGATCTTAGCAAAATCTCTACCCCATCTGGGGTGCGTCTGACCCTCCTTCTCTGCCTGGCAAAAGGGATACCCAGTCCTGACCACACCAGAGCCCTTGTAGAATGCTGTGTGTGGTGTCATGGTAAAGAGCAGTCCCCCGCCCCCACCATCTCCAAGCTGGCTGGGACATGCTGCCTGGTCCATCCTTACCTCAAAGAATGTGAAATTTTCAGAAACAGTTGGGTTTACTGATTTGGGGGGCAAGAGGAGTACTTAGGGGTTGAACCCAGGGCCTCACACATACTTTGCAAGTGCTCTACCACTGGGCTGCACTCCCAGCCCATTTTTAACATTTTTCTCTTGAGACAGGGTCTCGCTAAGTTACCAGGCTGCCACTGGTCTCGAACCTGCCATCCTCCTGCCTCTGCCTCCCGAGTCACTGGGATCATAGGCGTGCACCACCCTGCCAGCCTGATTTGTTTCTTGTTGTTGTTGTTAGGTGCCATTGAGTCGTGTCCAACTCATAACAACCCTTATAGGGTTTTCAATAGCTGATTGTTTCAGGATTGCCTCTGGAGTGGATTGCCATGTCCTTTACCCATTTTTGGGGGGTGCTGGATATTGAACTCAGGACCTCAGAGACTACAGAGCAGCACTCAACCGAAGATTTATTTCTTGATGACACAAATAGCCCAGCCAGAGAGTAGGAGAGTGTAGGGAAAACCAAAGGCATTGGTAGTGACATTGGAGCAACAAGGGGTTCTCTGAGTCAACACTGCACTCCTCACAGCACCCCATCCTGGTCTGTGGACTTAGGGAAGGGACTCAGAATCCCTAAGACTCAGTTTTCTCATCTGTAAAATGGGAAAAGATCATTGTCTACTTCATGGAGTTGTGAAGACTCATGAGCCAATGTATTAGGGTGGCTTATTGTTAATAAAAGATGGCCAGCAGCAGCAGCCATGACAACCACAGCAGCTCCCCTGGGAGGAGACCCCAGAGGGAAGGGACAGTTGACCTAGCCCACCCCCAATGTCCCCTGCCTCTCTTGCCCTTTCTATCCCCCAGCTTGTGTGCCCCATGGCTGACCGGCTCTCCATTCACCTCTCCTCACTCCTTGGCCATGCCAGCCTAGGAGGACAAAATCACTGCTCTACATGACCAGCCTCCCACCCCCACCCCATGCAAATGGCCTTGGATGGCCTTGGCTTGGGAGCTGGGCAGCTGCCCCTCTGCCTTTGCCCGACACCACAATTGCTGGTCACACTGAGCTCCCTGGACCACAGTGGTACCAAGATGGACCCATGCTGGCCTGTGAATTTGAATTCTGAGCGATGGGACCTGAAGCTCGAAAACTGTCCTCTCCTCCTGTCCCAACCCCCTCCCCTGCTCCAGGCACTCTGCAATCCTGTTCCCGCCTGGACAAGCAAGTCCAGGGCTCCCTCCGAGGACCCCTTCCCTTCCTGGGGAGGAAGGCGCCCCCCCCCATGCTGACGCAGTGAGCTTGCCTTCTCGGGGTGGCTGCGAGTCCCCAGGTGGGCAGACGCCCCATGGCACTGGGCACCCTCACCAGCTGCCGTCACTTCCCCTCCACCTGCACAACGGTCTCCCACTTCCTCTTCCTGTCCAGGAGAACTGTCATTGTATGTTGACTGCTGAGGGTTCCCAGCCTCTGGGACATCATCTGGCACATGGACCCCAGAAACCACGCTTTGTGTAGGGAGAAACTGGGGAGGAAATTGGCAAAAACCCCAAAAGGGGGAAAACGGCTAAATCTAGGGAAAATGAAAGTAACTTGGTTGGACAGTTGTACAAAACCCTTCACAAATCCCCCGAACCTGATTGGACAATTGGACTAAAAGCTGATTGGCTCAGGCCATTCTGTGGGTGAGCTATATAAGGAGCTGCATTGCTGCAGCTCCATCCTTTTTTGCCTGGATCTTCGACCACCAACAAGTAAAGACCCCATTCTCGACCAGACCACCAATGAGGAAACAGCTTTCCCGCTCTCTGGCCCAGACCTTCGGTGAGGAAAGAACATTCTCCCACAGTGACCATCAACAAAGAAAGAACCTGCTCTCCGTCTGATCACCAACTGAGCAAGAACTGTCTCCTCGTGACCACAGAGACCGTCAACACGGGTGTTTGCCCCTGGAAGCCAAAAGCACCCAAGGCTTTTCCTGTCTCCCATCTCCACCAGTGTCCCGAGGGCGAAGGAGTCTGCACCCCTCACCCGAGGGTCCCCAGTGAATTGTGTTTAGTATCTGTGTGCACGGCGGTGCCGCCTGGCCAAACATCCGGGCCGGACCAGGAGGCACATGCCCCACACTTTGAAGAAAGGCTTAGTGAGGAGGCCAGCTTGCTCCAGAGCAGCAGGACACAGTAACCACCACCGTGACCTCTGCAAGTGTCACCTCCAACCCCAGGCAGGAGCATGGAGGAGCCACCCGGTCCCTGGGGATGGCCCTGAGCAGGTGTGAGGCTGCATCTCCCACCTGAGCCTGTGGGTCCCTCATGGGCCCCCATGCCCACTAGTCAGGACCATCTCCTTAGGGGAAGGTAGGTGCCACTTGCTCCTGACCTGACGCACAGCCCCAGAAATGGGGATCCTATCCCTCACCCAAGTCCTCTGGGTGGGACTGTGGGAAAACCCAAAGAGCTGCCCCACTCCTGGGGTCCTGGGCAAACATGGACAATAGTCAGATGCCAAGGCTAACCCCACTGATCTCGAGATAGCCCGAAGGGTCAGAGAGTGGACCCAGCCCGTCTCTCACCACCCTAGCATGGGAGGGAAGAACACCTTCCAAATCTGCCTCTAGGATGGTGTCTGGTCAAGGGGCTGCCGTTGAGGTTGCTTCCCAGGCCTCTACCCTGAGGGACAGCCAGGAAGCCCCACCTCTGTGTCACCAGAGCCACAGCCCTACCACCACCACCCTCCACACCCCGTTGCTGGGGCGCACAGGGCTCCAGATGATTCCGGCAGAAACGCAACCTGGCCAACGGGGGTTGGGGAAAACAGAGAGGCTTTTGACCTAATTATTCCCAATTGGTTGTCTCCATCGATCACATTCTCTTGGTAATTGCTCGACTCCCCACTTCTGGGCTGGGTGGTGGTTCTCAAGTGGCCATCATGCGCGTGGAATAAATGGGGTGTGACGCTGGGAGCCTGGCAGACCCCCGGTCACACACTGCGGCCTTTGTGAAAGAGGTCTCTGTTGACTGCCATTAAAACACAGAGAGCGGGACCAGGGAGCGTGGGGGTGGCAGGGGGAGGGCAGGGCAGGCGGGGAGGGCGCTGCTGGTGTAAGCTGAGCTTGGGCCTGGGCCCTGGGGGCCTCTCCCACATCTGGGCCCAGACTTAGAGCCCTATGTGGCTGGAGTTTGGAAACCCTTGATCCTGTGCAGGGAGCAGTCCCTGGCTCCTGCTTTCACCCAGTCTGAGGCCCCTGGCCCTGGGCCCGGCCTCCCAGGCGTCCTCAGCCACCTTGAGTTTCTCCAGCCCCTGGGCCTTGGCTCCACTCTCTCCTCCCCTCCAAACTCCCCCAGACCCCTACGGGCTGCACAGCTCGCTTTGGTTTGCCTGTCACCAGCTGCCCCTCTTACCTGCACCCTGAATCCCCAGCCAGCCGGACCTCCCTGGGGGTGGGGCTTCCTGCTTGGGCGTGGGTCTCAGCCAGTGACGTCACCTCACGCTCAGGCAGAGCCTGTGCACACCTGTTGGTTGATAAAGTGATTGGGCCCTTACCCCATCAGAGACGGTCCCTTCACAGTGAGGCCCGAGGGTCCATGTTCTCCTTCCCAGCCCACCCACATGACTCCACTAGTGTAGAGACTGTGGCTCCCACCGTGCGTGGCTCCCAAAGCCAGCCTAATCAGAAGCTAATCGAACTCGAGCCTCAGACTTCTGAGATCTGATTCCTTTGCCCCGACAGGAGGACAACTGGCTCAGAAGGACTTTTACTTATTTATTTGTTTGTTTGTTTATTTATTTGTTGCGGTACTGGGGTTTGAACCCAGGGCCTCATGCCTACATGCTCTGCAAACGCTGGACCACTGAGCTGCACCACCAGCCCATTTTTTGTCACCTTTTTGAGACAGGGTCTCGCCAAATTATACAGACTGCCTCTGGTCTAGAACTTGCGATCCTCCTGCCTCTGCCTCCCAAGCCGCTGGGATTACAGGCGTGCGCCACTGCGCCTGGCTTCAGCAGGACTTTTGAGAGTCAAATGCAAACTGAATGATCGGGATGTGTAGGGACATTTTCACGAACACCGTGAAGGACTTACAAACTGACCTCTCCACCTCTCTGCCTTCTCCCCACATTCTCCAAGAACTGGACTGAGCATCCTGGCCGTCTGTCTCACTCACAGAGCCTCTCCCATCTGGCAGCTCCAACCTAGTGTGGGCACCTGTGAACTTGGATGTACCACGTAACTTCTATGTCATGGCTATTTAATTAATTAACTAATTATTTTTGCAGTACTTGGAACTTGAACCCAGACTCCCACATACTTTGTAAGTGCTTACCCACTGAGCTGCACCTCCCAGCCCCCTTCTTTTAAATTTTTTTTTTTTATTTCGGGTCAAGGTCTTGCTAAGTTACCCAGGCTGCCTCTGGCCTCCACCTCATAATCCTCCTCCCTCAGCCTCCCAAGTCACAGGGGTTAGAGGCATGCACCACTGCATCCCGCTATTTTCTAACTTCTGTGTCGCCCTAAATCCAAAGTTCTTAACCGGGGGTGATTTCACCCCAGGTGACATATGGCAATGTCCAAGAACATTTTTAATTATGTCCCTGGAAGGAGAAGGGCTCCTGGCCTGTTAGAGGGTAGAAGCCAGGACGCCCATAAACATTCCACAGAGCACAGGCAGTCCCCCAAGGGAAGATTATCCAGCCCCAAACAGCAGCACCCAGACTGAGAACCTGCCCTAGACAGAAGGATTGCAAAGTACATCGAGACAATTGGTCTGTCCGTTGTGAGTTGTGATTTGACATCATCCATCCCAGGTCGCCAGCAACACCTCCCAAGGGGAATGGAAAACTGCAGGGGACTTCTAACTTGGTGAGGAGCCAAGAGGTACGCGTTTCCGGCCGCAAAGGGAAGCGAGGAGGTCTGGCACGCCTGGAGAGCCAGCCCGCATGGGGGGCCCCTTTGAAATCCCCAGCACTCCGTCAATCCAGAGCACAGGAAGGCTCTGGATGAAAAGCTGATGAGAGACACGCAAACGGAGCACTTTTGTTTCTAAGCTTACAGAGAAGGGTGGGGAATTTTTTAAGGGAGCCAAACCACACAGCCCTCGATCAGGGCAGGAAAGATGTGCACGTCCCCAAGACCAAACAGCACACGTGACTGTGCTTTTCGGGCGCGTTGGACACACGGCTCACCGAGTGAAATGTGAAGGCGTATTTGCTTAGTGGAAATTCTCAAAGAATGACTCTGCCTGTCGCAGCAGGTAAAACCTGACGTTTGATTGTCCTTGGTCTTTTTCAACACAGGATTTCGCTGTTTGACAATGTTTGAACAGATGGCGTGTGGGGCGGCACCGAGGACGTCAAGATGTTCCTGTGGTTTGCAGCATCAGACCGGATCTTGGTGTCCCCCATTGTTGGTCCGTGTGCCTAGAGAACTTGGTGTGCCCGAAGGTCTCGCCTTCTGCATTATTTATACAAGTTCGCTCTTCCACTGCTTCTTTTGTCCTGCAGTTATTGACACCAGGTAGGGTTATTTCCAGCTGCCTGGAAGGGCAAACCCACTAACAGTGGCTTAAGCCCAAAAGATAATCCATGAATTACATCACATAACAAGAAGTCAGCGGAAAATTCCAGGACTGCTGTTGTGGGGCTCAATCATGTCATTGGGGGCTCTTTTTCTCCCTAGGTATTCTTCGTGGGTGAAAATTTCCATCCTTAAACTCATCACTTTGTGATCAGAAGATGCCTCTGAAGCTGCAGACAGAAAAGAGAGGGTGGGCTACACCTTGGGCGGCCAAGCATCTCCTTTGCCCAAAACCAAGAAGTCTTCCTCGAAAGTCCCAGGAAAACTAGGGCAAGTTGGTCACCTGATGGCCATCTTTTATTACAGAAGGACATCTTCCAGAACTGAGGCTCCAGGATTTCCTTTAAGTCATCTGGACCCAAACTAGGTCATACCATCACTGCTACCCCAAAGGATGGCAAAGAGGCCAGGGATCCTGTATCAGGATTCACCCCCAGGGGCGTGAGCAGACCCTACTGGGGCCAGCCCAGCACTTGAATAGACCTACTGTTGTTGTTGTTAGGTGCCGTCGAGTCGGTATCCAACTCATAGCAACCCTCATAGGGTTTTCAATGGCTGACTGTTTCAGGATTGCCTTGGGAGTGGATTGCCAGGCCCTTCTCCCATTTTGGGGGTGCTGGGAATTGAACTCGGGACCTCAGAGACTGCAGAGCAGCGCTAGCCAGGAAGAAAGAGAGAAACCAAAGCTCAGCCAGAGTGCTCACAAAATAAGTGAATTTTCCAGTTAACCAAATCTAACCAGCTACATCTTCTGGATTCTGTGCTGGATAGGTTATGCACTTACTTCTCCATTGAACATCTGTGCAAACAATGTTTCGCTTGGGTGCTGGAGATAGAGGTTGTGTTCTCTTGGAGCCTCCAAGCAGGTAACTTAATTAAGTGAACACTTCATTTCCAGTGTGACCAGGGGTCCCAACAAGTCAGAGTTCTAGGGCTTGTGTCTTGGGGGAACTAACCAGCCAGCGGTGTCTGGATTCTTCCTGGAGACGTGAAGACTCTGTCATGAAGCAGAGACCTCAAGGGTGGCTGGAGCCAGCAGGAGATGGGGAACACAAGGAGGCATAAGGGGAAGTTGGGAGTCTGCTGCAGAGGAAGGGCCATTTCCAGCTCTGTGGGGGAAGGGGCTCCGTGGGCCGGCCCATGCTGACCTGAGGTCAGCCTTGCTCAGTTTGCCTGGGACTCTGGGGAAGATGGTTGCCTTTGTTTAATCACAAAGGTTCACGTCTTTATCATTAAGACAAAGAAAAACTTATGAGGGGTTTTAAGTAGAGAAATAAGGGACTCAGATACATGTTTTTAAAGCCCTTCTGGCCTCAGTGGGAGGACAACAGTATCTTGCAATCATGTACCACTTTCTGTTCTTTATGAAGTCACTGTCATAAAGCTGCCATTGAAAGGGATTAAAATAGTTCTCTTGGGACTCTGGTTATTTCTCATGAGAGGATTATTATAAAAGAGCAAGCCTAATCATACCTGCCTAAGAAGGGAAAATCCGAGCAGATCAGAAAGAAGGGGGAGGGGACCAGCAGGTGGGAGTGGAGGTTGGGGAAGGGGGGAAGGGGAGAGGAAACAATGTAGAGGAGTAAAGAGGGAGAGGAAAATCTCAAAATATAGGATGCGACTATACGAATGGATGGGAAGAAATAGGGGGAAGGAAAAAAATCATTGAGAATAGAACCCATTGTTGGAATTCCCAAGGGGATAGAGAGCACCCCAAACATGGCCGGTCCCAGGAGCTCATCTAGCCCACTTGGAGGACTGAGCCCTCTCCTCCGGGGTAAATAACCCTTACCCTATATCCAGGTCATTTGCTCCCATTGAATCCTATGGGGCAAGATAGCAATGGATCACCTTTTCCATACATCCGGGTATCTCACTCTTCTCCCTTCCCATCAAGTGGGCCAAGATGGCACCCAAGATATGGTAGCATCTATAGCCCCCCTGGTGCCCGATTGGTCATTTCTGATCCAACGCTGTTCCCCCGAGTGGCTGGCTATCAGGCCGTATAAACTCCGGAACTCAGAGTTCAGCAGCCATTCTGAACACCATCCAAGAGAAGCTCCCCAGCGGCAGAGACAGCAGCTGAGCGCTTCCCTTCTCCAACTCCCCTTTCCCCTCTCCCCCTCTCCCTAATCCTCCATTCCTTTCCCCTCCTTTGTGAATAAACCCCTGCCCTTTTATCCTGTGCATGACTCTCTGTTCTCTGGCCACAGCCTTGCCACCGGGTGCAGCATTGGGGCACCGATCTCTTGCTTCCACCCACAACGCAGAGAGAGAGAAACCCCAGAAAGAACCCGACAACCCGTGATTGTATATGATTGTCATTACATATCAATTAAAATTCCCTTTTTCTTTTCTTCTTTATACTGTTCTGCAAAATACATAAGATGAGAAATGTGTAAGCAAAGGTGATTTAATAGTTGCATAATGGATATAGCAAATGACTTATTACTCTGTACCACACCGACATTTATAAATAACAAAGAGCAAGGCTGGCGCTCCTCTCCAGTCGCTTTGGCTTCCTGTCTTGCCATGTGATTGCTCTCTCACGTACACAGTCCCACCACGATGCCCTCTGCCATGACATGAGGGGGCTAAGGAGGCCATCATGAGACACTGAATTAATCGGGCCACCCAATCTTGGACTTTCAGCCTCTAAAGCTGTGAGCTGAAAAAACATCTTTACTTTATAAGTTATCTAGCCTTGGGCATTTTGTTATAGCAATGGAAAGCAGACTAATGCACAAGTGCTGCCCAAATTCATGACTCAGAAAATCAGGCACTATAAGAAAAAAATAATAATTGTCTTAAGCCATGAAGTGTTGGGGTTTGTTACCTAGCAGTAGCTAACTGGGACACTGCTACTACAGTCACTTGTTGTTATTATGACTACTGTGGCTGGGGTTTAGATCAGTTGGTGGAGTGCTGCTCTGTGCCCTCTGAGGCCCTGGGTTCAATCCCTGGGACTGCAAAAAATGGGAGAAAGACCCAGCAGCCCATTTCCGAAACAATCCCAAAACAATCAGCCATTGAAAACCCTACAAAAGACAGAGAAGCACTGACATAGTGCCGGGCATGGCCCAATTTTGGGGAGTGTTTCATTCTGTTGTACATAGGGTCACTATGAGCAGACTCGACTCAACGGCACCTAACAACAACCATGACAATTATTATCATTATTTTTATCCATGTTAAAAGACCCCTCCACATGAGCATTGCATTAACCATTGATGACAAACTGCCCTGTAGGAAGGTGCAGAACTAGTTCTGTGAACTGTTTCTCCAAGACTCCTCCTCCAAGGAAATTGCTGATCTTTTATGATCTGGCCCTAAACAATATATCAAGCTCTGTTTATAGCAAAAGCCACGAGGTTAATATTCATCTTTAAAAGCTCTGCAGAATGCAAACACTAAACAGGCATGCCCCTCCTTTTGAATAAAAACATAGAAGCTAAATTCTCAGTGTTGGACTTTAGCAGAAGTACCTTGAAGAATCTGATCTCTGTAATGCACCAGTCAAGGAGCCAAGATGCTCATGACTGATACTCTTTCCACCTCTCCAAGAGAAGAGAAACAAACCCATTGGTTTTCATTAATATTTATGTAACACAATGCAAAAGCTGTAACTTGCTGAAGTAAAATGTAACTTGCTCAAGTAAAACGGAACCTGTTTCTCTTTAAAACACCTTTGACTTGTTATTCAAATAGGAAGTTATTTTTTCACATTAGCTACACTTGTCCCCTGGCATTCCTGATTGCCCCATAGAAAGTTCTCACCAGATCCCACTTACCAATAGCTTTCTCTTTACCTTCACTTTTCCCTAGATTCTGCTGATTTTTTGACAACGTCCTGGGGTTTCCTGACAGGAACCGTCAGAACTGAGGTCACAGGGTTTATACAGTCAGAGCTACATTATTTTTCTTTATTAGTGTTTTTTACTCAGAATGAGACCATGGAACAAATCCACAGCAAAGGCAGTCAGTTTCTTATTAGTGTTTCCAAAGACCCAACATTAATTATAGGACTTAACACACCGACTTTTTTTTGTCTCCTTCATCCGTTTAAGAGTGCCTGGTGTGTTCTGAAATGAGTTTTTATTGGACTGGCGTAGGTGACAGCGCCTTGGCAGGAGATCGTAAGCTAAGTGGAAGAAAATCCACTGCATTTTATCTGTACAAAACTCCATTGCACTCATTTCTACTGTTTCATTGTTCTTTTTTTTTTTCCTTTGGTGGTACTAGGGTTTGAACCCAGGGCCTTGCACTTGCATGCTTTGCAAGTGTGGGACCACTGAGCTGCACCCCCAGCCCATTTTTTTTTTTTCTTGTACTTTTTGAGACAGGGACTTGCTAAGTTATACAGACTGCCTCTGGTCTCGAACTTGCGATCCTCCTCCCTCTGCCTCCCGAGCCGCTGGGATTACAGGCGTGCGCCACTGCTCCCGGCCTATGTCATTGTTCTAAGTGGCACAAACTGATTGAGGCAAAACTTTCCCCGTTCTACCATCGATCATTATCTAGAATCCCTTATCAATGGATGGTTTTCCAGCTTTGAGTCTTAGCCGGAAAGCACGTGGGATATTTCATTCTTCCATCTGCCTTGGGACTAACCAAATCGCCACCGCTCACCCACGCATCACGGATGCTTCCCTCTGTAACACTCTTGATGCTGTCATTCAAGTGACACGGAATTGGGTGGGTCTTGGCTACTTTCCAACAGAAGTTTGCCCACCAGGCAACGTCAAAGCGGAGGTTTTCCCTGCTCCCCTGAGGGAACGTTACCGAGGGGGCCACACTGGGATTCTGGTGCAGGGTGTTCCAAGGTGGTAGTTGTTGTTGTTAGGTGCCGTTGAGTCGGTATCCAACTCATAGCGACCCTCATAGGGTTTTCAATGGCTGACTGTTTCGGGATTGCCTTGGGAGTGGATTGCCAGGTCCTTCTCCCTCCAAGGTGGAGGAGGGGGCTTTGTTTTCAAAAGGATGGATTTGACCAATTTGGCCTCGGAAACCCCCATGACTGTATTCCTGAGGCATTCTTATCAACAGATTGGCTTCGAGGTTTTTCTAGACACCAGCTGATCCGGGTGGAAATCAAAGACGTGGAACCAGCTTTCTTGAAGAATGGAAAGCAAACGGTGGGTTGGGTGGGTGCCTCTTAACTCTGCTTTTGCCTTGTGTAAAAATCTGCACTCTCCTCTTAGTGTACCTCCCAGACACAGCATTTCTAGGTTTTCTGATGACCAAGGTAGCCCAGATCCTACCTAGTAGGCTTACCGTGATATTTTCCAGATTTAACTGCAAAACACATATTATTTATTATACCCTGCCTTGTTCCAGAAAGGGTTGAAGGCAACCAACTTAAATATACAACCATGAAAACCTGATGTAACTTCTTATTTGCTTAAAGATGTTCTGCTATAAATGGAAAAGAAGAAATGAAATCCTTACAAAGTGACTTATTCGAGATGATTACCTTATTTTACAACAAACAGACGTTTCTAATAATTGAACACAGTTAAATATCCGTCCAAAAGTTTCCTTTGGACCTTGAAATTACAGCTAATATATAGTGTTTCTATTTCTGCCTAATCACGAGGAAATTTGATGTCATCGTGTCAATTATGCAGAAGAAATGTTTTGCATGGGTGAAACTGAACCGTTTCAACCACTGGGATAAACTTTACGTCCTTGTCCCAGCCTGCAGTGCAGAGGGTCTTCTGTCTACTCAGATTCCCCCTAGGACACTTCCTGTCTGTTATTTTATTTCATTTCTTTTCAACACTGAAGCACATTGCTTTCCAATTTTTCCAATGGAAATTGCGGGAGCCCAGGGGCTTCTTGGCCTCCATGCTGGCCAGACCTGGGGACGCACAGTGAGCCCCAATGGCAGAGGAACGCAGGAGGATCGCGCACGTTTGGAGTCGGTGTCCCTTTGCAGGCCAGTGTTTGTCCGGTGTGCCAGGGCGAGCAGCAGTCTGCCTGTTGATTTAGTTTCTGTCCTGGCAAAAGCCAAACACTTCATGTTTGGGGAAGTGTGGCTGGGAAGAGGAAAGAGGAAGGTCCTGCCCTCGGTGCTAAGGGCGATGGGGGATGGGAAACTGGTGTCCCCATGCTGGGGGGGGTGTCCTCTCTCTCCCAAGGGGGACTGGCTTTTGTTTTATTATTTGTTTAATAAAAGACAAATATAATCACAGCACATCATGAATCACCACAGAAATGGTAAAAACTTAGGGAGCTCCTTCTTCCTATAAATGGTGCCCCCTGTTTTGAGCTTGATGGGGCAGGTCATTATCCCAAGTGACAATGTGCAGGTTCTCCTTGAGGGGATGTCTTAGCCCATTCCTGCCAATATAACAAAATACCCTAGGCTGGATAATTTATACACAGCATCGATTGACTTCTCGCAGTTCCTTGGTCTGGAAAGTGCAAGGTCAAGGTGCCAACAGATTTGATGTCTGCCAAATTTGGATGACACATTCTGTGTCTTCTTGTTGTTGTTAGGTGCCGTCGAGTCGGTATCCGACTCATAGTCGTGAACCTCATAGGGTTTTCAATGGCTGACTGTTTCAGGATTGCCTTGGGAGTGGGTTGCCAGGCCCTTCTCCCATTTTTGCAGTGCTGGGAATTGAACTCGGGGCCTCAGAGATTGCAGCACCGCGCTCTACCAACTGAGCTAAATCTCAGCCCTGTGTCTCCTTAGGCAGTGGAAAAGGCAAACAGCCCCCAGGGGCCTCTCTTCTAAGGACACTAATCCCATTCATGACCTCTTTGCTTCCCATAGGCCCAAACTCTTCACACTATCTCACAGCGGATTAGGTTTCAATGTATGAATTTAGGGACAAATAAATATTCACTCGGGCTGGGATTTAGCTCAGTTGGTAGAGCGCTGCGCTGCAGTCTCTGAGGTTCCAAGTTCAATTCCCAGCACTGCAAAAATGGGAGAAGGGCCTGGCAATCCAGTCCCAAGGCAATCTCGAAACAGCCATTGAAAACCCTATGAGGGTCGCTATGAGTCGGGCACAACTCGACAGCACCTAAAAACAACAACAAATATTCACTCAGTAGCTTTCTTCCCCGGGGCCCCTAAATTCATATCCTCCTCAAGTGCCAAACACATCCATTCCATCTCAATAGCCCCAGAACTCTTCGCTCACTTTGACACCAAGACCAAGGTATAAAGTCTTGAGTCCTATCTACCACCTCATAAGATGTGGGTGACCCTCGTCCTGGTCTTTTTCCTGCTACTATAACAAAACACCACAGATGGAATAATTTATGAAGAACAGAATTTTATTTCTCACAGACCTGGAGACTGGAAGTCCAAGATCAAAATGCTAGCAACTGATGAGGTCTTGCGCATCATCACACGGCAGAGCGCAACCATGGCTACAGGTGGCAGTGGGTGGCGGGAAGAGAGGGAGTGAGAGAGAGGAAGATGCCCATCAGAAGGGGGCTGAACTCATTCTTTTTTTCAGGCCCCCACTCTCAAGATAACTAACCAACTCCAGTGATGATGACATTGATCCATTTATGAAGGTGGAGCCCTCGGGTCTAATCACCTCTTAATGCTGTTACAATGGCCGGGCGTGGTGGCGCATGCCTGTAATCCCAGCAGCTCGGGAGGCGGAGGCAGGAGGATTGCAAGTTCAAGACCAGAGGCCCTCTGTGTAACTTAGCGAGACCTTATCTCAAAAAGAAAAAAAAAAAAAAAAAAAAAAAAAATGGGCTGGGGGTGCAGCTCAGTCATCCAGCACTTGCAAAGCATGCAGGTGCAAGGCCCTTGGTCCAACCCTTAAGACTGCAAAAAAAAAAAAAAAAAAGAAAGAAAGAAAGAAAGAAAGAAAACCTTGAAGCTTGAGAATAATCTTTGGCCCCATGCCCCACCTTCTGAACACACTGGAGCAGGGAGCGGGTCCCCAAGGCTCCAGCGGGTCCCCAAGGCTCCAGCGGCCCCACCCCACAGCTTTCCCAGGGGACGCACACACTGTGGCTCCCATGGACTTTCCTGGACTGAAGCAATTCCAAGGGTGTTGTGGTTAAGGCTCTAGCCCGGCTAAGGTTTGAGCCTCACCTACAACACCCTGTGAGTATCAGGGACTCACTAGACCGGGTTGGTAATGGCCGGTGGCACCAATGAAGGACTTCGGGAGACCTTCAATAGGTAGAACAAGGAAGGTAAAGTTTATTGGGTGCTTCCCTGGTGGGGTGCAACAAGCTACCAACCCTTATAGTGCAGAGCTCTAAGTGCTCTTTAAGTGCTGGCTCTAAGCAGCTGCAGTCTGAGTGCTGGTACAGCTCAGCCTTAAAGGCACAGCCACAGCTGCCCGTGTTCCATGGAGGTCAGTTGGTCTTGCCTCTCGCAGCTCACCTTCTCTACCTCCCTCCTTCCCAGGGATGGGAGGAATTGGGAGGCTCTTCGTGGCTTGCTTGAATCCTTCCGCTCTTCAGGGCCCCTGGTCTTGATCACGCTGGCTTGCTTGCAGATCTCACTGGAGTAGGGAGCACTGGTAGAGTGATGGGGTCCACATAGAAGTTGAGGAACGATCAGAAGTGGTAGGATGAAGGGGATCCAGGACCCCTGCTTATATAGGGTCCCGGAGGGGCTATGTGACTGGGATAAGCCAATCAGGACACACACCTGACAGGTACAGCAGGTAAACTGACATACCTGCCAGGTGGGGACAGTTATTTACTGGAAATGCTGAGGGGAGCCAATCAAATTTAGGGTGGTTAGGGCAGGTCAGACTGGCCAGGCGCCATCTTTACTCACTCGATGGGAGGGGCTGGTGTGAGTGAGTGAGATGAGCCCTGGGGTCAACTAGGGGTCAGCCCCTCAGGCTGTTATGATAGACCCTAGTTATAGGGTATGATTTTAAAAATCCCCAACACAAAGGTTCTATTGGTCTGGAGTACGGAGGCAGCCCCACTGCCATGATGGGGGCTTATGAGGTGGCCTTGACTCCAAGTGGCCCTCTGCCTGGGATGCTGCCCAAGACTCTGAGTGGTTCTGTCCTTTGACAGACAGGTGGTGGCAGTCATGACCCATAGTTCATGCCCTCTGAGGCCACTTGAGGTGCACTGCATAGACAGCACTGAGGTTCACACCTGCCCCCACCCAGGTGGTCACTCGGCCCCACTGCGCCTATGCTGCTATACTGGACAGGGCAGACAGAGAGACAAGTGCTAGGTCGTTCATCCTCTGGGGTTCTGTCCATCTGGACAATAGGCTGACCACGAGCATTAGAACAAAAGGGAGAGAGAACAAAATGTCTTAACCGGGGGAAGCCGGAGGAAGAGCACAGAAGGGAGGTGCTGAGTGACCCATTCCTGGCGTCTGTCACCTGTGAGTCACAGAACTTTGGGAGCCCCTCAAAAGCACAGGGGTGGCGGGGGATCGTGGTGATCTGTCGTTTGAGGAAACTGAGGCCCACAGGATGTGTACAGCTCACAGCTAGGAAGTGGGGATCGGAGGGTTTGAACCCAGACAGAGCCCTAACTACTCTGCTGTTTGGCCCCAAAATTCGAGCAGCCAGCCACAGGGATCGGCTCCATGACGCCAAAGTGCGAATTTTCCTCCTGGAAAGAGTTACGGGTAAGCCACCACAGACCCAAAAGGAACCTGTGCCGCATGGTTTCCATCCCAGTATTGATGGGGAAGCCTAAGCAGGCGGACCTCCTCATCAGAACCAGAGGCCAGGAAACTGCAGCGTCACTCACAAAGGCCATTGCTCTGGCAAAGAGGGGCCTTCTGCATGAAATATCTTTTTTTTTTTTCTTTCTTTCTTTCTTTTCTTTTTTTTTCTTTTTCTTTTTTTCTTTTTTTTTTCTGTGTGTGTGTGGTACTAGAGGTTGAACCCAGGGCCTCGTGCCTGCATACTTTGCAGGTGCTGGATGACTGAGCTGCACCCCCAGCCCATTTTTTCAGTTTTTGAGGCAGGGTCTTGCTAAATTACACAGATTGCCTCTGGTCTCGAACTTGTGATCCTCCTGCCTCCACCTTCCAAGTTGCTGGGATTACAGGCGTGCACCATCACTCCTGGCTCTTTTTTTTTTTTTTTTTTTTTTGAAAGAAGTTCCTATTCGCTATTAAAAAATACAAAAGCATGACTGTGTAAAGGCGTAAAAAGAAAGGACTCTTCAGCCCCTCTCTGCTCCGCAAGAATCAGTGTAGACGGCTCTACATTACAAGGAGGAAGACAGAGTCCAGCCTGCCGGCCCTACTGTGAACTGAAGATGTGTTTCCCTGCCGCGCTTTCCCGGGCAGCTCACCCCATCTAGGCCTGTGAAAGCTCCACCCACGGCCAGGCCCTCTTGTCACACCTCCCCTGTGATGGACACCGGGCTGTGTCCAGAGTTGTGATGTTACGAACAGCCCTGCAAGGAGTGCATCCCAAATGCTCACCATCTCCAGTTTCCATGCAGTCCCTCCAGACAGATTGACAGGGCACAAGTTGCACTGGTTTTGTTTTGTTTTGGTTTGGTTAAGAGACGGGGTCTCACTGTGTTGTCCAGGCTGGTCTCGAGCTCCTGGGATCAAGTGATCCTCCCATCTCAGCCTCCTGAGTGCTGGGACTACAGGTGCATCACTGGGCCTGGCTTACAAAGCAGAGGTTTTGTTGTTGTTGTTGTTATTGTTGTTTGTTTGTTTGTTTTGTTACTGGGAGTTGAACCCAGGGCCTCGTACTTGCATGCTTTGCAAATGCTGGACCACTGAGCTGCATGCCTAGCCCATTTTTCTACTTTTTGAGACAGGGTCTCACTAAATTATGCACACTGCCTTTGCTCTAGAACTTGCGATCCTCCTGCCTCCGCCTCCCGAGTCGCTGGGATTACAGGCGTGTGCCATTGCGCCCAGCTACAAAGCACCTTTTAAAAGACCAGGGTCACTGGGCCTGTTATTGTGAGTCACTCCCACCAAAAGTAAGCATGCTATCTCAGTATAAATAGACCACATATTCTTGACTCTGCCTGTATCTGCTGTTGCACAGCCCCCAAGACTCCTTAAAGCACCCTCTCTAAACTCTTGGGAGCCCCTAGGTTACCTGGCAGCATCCTTCACATTCTTATTCTGTTTTCCTTATGCTGACCCTATAAGATGTCAACTGCTCTTTTCCCACCCTCAACCCCACAATCGGCCTCCCCAGCCCCCAGGGCCAGGTGACCAGGATCTCCACGTCAGTGCTGAGGACTCAACGTCCACCTCTTGGGCCTCAGACAAATGGAGTCACTCCAGTTTCACCACATGTGGTCTAAACCCACTGCAGCCCTAGCTCCTTCTGTCTTTATCCTAGAACATTCTAGAACCCCATGCTGGGACAGTGCTGTGATGCTTCGGCAGACTGGAATATGTGTGGTTCCTTCCTGAGGTAGGGTCTTTCTTAGGGGGCTTCTTAGGCTTCCAGACCATTAGTTTCTGGGCTCAAGCAACCACGGGCTTCAGAGAGCCTCAACCCTTCAGAACCCCGGGATGAGTAGACTTAGATTCTCATTGCATCCACCCCCCATGCGAGACCTCATCTACAGGGGGCAGAAGGTCCCTCCTGGCGATTTGGAAGGGAGAGGTGTCGCAGGCATCTGCATGGGCAGGAGGCTGAGAAGGATAGGAAGATGGAAGGGACCACGCAGAGTAGGGTCAGAGGCATCTTGGAACGTCGGAACCGCTGAGCTGTGCATCGGTCAGTAGGAACTGCTGAGCTGTGCATCAGTCAGTATTACTGCAGCGACAACAGCCCTGAATTCTCAGTGGCCACAGAGCACAGGCATCTTCCTCACTGTGTGACATAGTCTGCCGCTATGGCTCTGTCCCGTGCATATTCCCATGCTGGGATCCAGACACAGGGAGCAGCCATGCTCTGGAAGGCAGCAAGGGAGGCGGGAGCTCCCACCACGTTTCTTGGACAGAGCTTCTACAAGCACCCAGCTTAAATCTCACACACTCAAGTTCCGTTAACTGAAGCTCGCCCCACAGCTAAGCCCAGAGTCTCCGGGGCAGAGATGGAGCATCCTTTAACAGAGAAGGGAGAAGGGGCACATCCCTAATCCTGTGACACCTGGGGAAACTGAGGCACAGAGAGGGGCGGGATGTTGGGGATTTTTAAAATCTACTCCATAACTAGGGTCCCTCATAATAGCCTGAGGGACCCCAGGGCCACATCTGACTCACTCACACCTGCCCCTCTTATCAAGTGAGCAAAGATGGCGCCTGACCAGCCTGGCCTGCCTTAACTGCCTTAATCCTGATTGGCCATCTTTGGCATTTTCATTAGATAACTGTCCCTACCTGGCAGTTATGTCAGTTTATCTGCAGTAACTGTCAGGTGTGTGCCCTGACTGGCTAATCCCAGTCATGTGCCCCTCCAGGACCCTATATAAGCAGGGCTCCCGGACCCCCTTGGCTCCCTACTACTTCTCCCCCTCCACCACTTCTGACCGTCTCTTAACTGCCAACTGAACCCCATCACCTCGACCAGCACTCCCTACTCCAGAGGACTCTTCAAGCAAGTCGACGCGGTCAAGACCAGGGGCCCCGAATCGCTGAAGGCTACAATCAAGCCATGAAGAGCCTCCCAATTCCTCCCATCCCTGGGAAGGAGGGAGGCAGAGAAGGCGAGCTGCGAGAGTCAAGGCCAACTGACCTCCAGCCCAACGGAACACCGGCTGCTGTAACTGTACCGTTAAGGCTGAGCTGTTCCAGCATGGAACGCTGCAGGCTTAGAGCCAGCACTTACAGCTCTTGCTTAGGGGTTGCTTGCTTGTTGCACCCCACTTGGGGAGCACCCAATAAACCTTCCTTTCCTGTTTTCCCTGTTGAAGGTCTCCTGAGGTCCTTCATTGGCGCCACCGGCCATTACACCAAGCCCGGTACAGTGGGTCCCCAATACCCACATGGTGTTTGGGCAAGGCTCTGACCTCTGCTGGGCCTGAGCCGAGCCCCGACAGAGGTGGCTTGCCTGAGAGCTACAAACCAACTGGTCACAGAACCAGCACCAGCACCAAATCTCTTGGCCACCGATTCCAGTTCTCAATCCTATCCTTAGAGTTTCCCAAGATGTCTTCTAAAAAATATTAACAGATGGGAGGGCAGAGAGTTTTTATCACAAGACACCTCAGATCCTTTAATACGCCACTGAAATTTATGCCTCTTTAAGACAAGGAAGCAGGCTCAAGCATTTCTCAAAGTTTTTGACCACAAGCCCCATAGAACTGGCTGGAGAGCCGTTTCCGGTGCCACCAGGAACACACTTTGGGAAACACAGCAACATCACACCAGCTAATCAAATGGGCTCTAATTTGCCCCCGGGAACATGAGACTTAAGTTTTATGTCGCCATAAAGAATGTTTTAAAATAACATAGCCTCACTATAAATTCTTCACAGCTTAGAAATAGACACAGCTTCCCTTTCAGAAGGTTCACATGACTTCGTAAGGCCATCATTAATTTTGATTATTTTTTCCACTTTCATTTCTTTTCAATTTTAGCCAAAAATGTAATAAATGTCATGAAACAGATATTCATAAAGCCATTGGTGCATGAATCATGGAGTATCTGGAAAATGTTTTTGCCTCTCTAGGGCAACAGTCTTTTTTTTTTTTTTTTCTTTAATAAAAACAACAAATATTGCAGGTCATTCCTCAACAATACAAATGTTTTAACAAAACAAAAACCTGTGCTTTGGAACGGAATGGCCGCACATCAAGTCTCTCTCAATGCGTCTTAAAGGGCATATGTGGCCTGTGGTTGGGGCCATGGATCTGTTCTGGAAAAGGCCACAACAATTAGATCATCTGAAATCATTGGGGTACTTTTTTCCACAGTGATTCTTTTGATCCGTAACATATGTGAAATTAAAATAAACTTTATATGGCTTTGGGTTCCTCCAAACCCTTCAAAAAGTAAAACCCTATTCAAATGGCTCAAAAATAAAGCTGTGAAATATACTCCAGTCCCCCTTTAATGGCATTCTCTGACAGGCTGGAAGGGACATAAAAACGGCTTGAAGAGGGCAGGCCCTTCTCGTCTGCCAGGTGGGTGCCTCCCCAGATCCAAGATCCTGCTTGAAAGGGGCCTGAAGGCCCCTGACCCGCCCACCAGGGGCCTGAGTCCTCCCCTCGGTCCCCACAGGTCTCTGAAGAGACCCTGAGGACAGATGCCATCCTGTTACAGAGGTGCAGGTACAAAGCTGTCTCTTTTTCTTTCTTTCTTTCTTTCTTTCTTTTTTTTTTTTTTTTTTGCAGTACTGGGGGTTGAACCCTGGGCCTCGCGCTTGCATTCTTTGCAAGTGCTGGACCACTGAGCTGCGCCCCCAGCCCACTTTTTTTTTTTTTTTAGTTTTTGAGACAGGGTCTCGCTAAGTTACGCAGACTGCCTCTGGTCTCAAACTTGTGATCCTCCTACCTCTGCCTCAAGAGCCACTGGGATGACAGGCGTGCACCACCACACCCGGCAAAGCTGTCTTTTATGTGCAAGCAAAATATACTTCAGTCTAGGACGTAGCTCAGGGGCAAAGCACCTGCCTGCGTGAGCAGGGTGCTGGTTCCATTCTCAGCACTGCACAGAAGGAGGAGGAGGAAGAGGAGGAAGAGAAGGAAAGAAAATAAAACTTCCTTCCAGGCCCTACCTCTTGAGAAAGGAGAAATTGAGTCTAATTCCTCTGTCCCAGGACTGTCCCCTCAAGTACTTCAGGACTGTCACCTGCCAGTGGCTCCTGGCCTGGATGTGCCTGGGTTCAGTGGCTGGGGCCAGACCTTGTTTTCAAGGAGCCTGCTGGGTCCATAATGCCCCAGAGCTGCCTCCCACCAGAAAGCAGGGACACATCTTAAAATAAATAAATAAGTAAAGTGGAGGACAGGTGGCATCAGAATTGTACAGGGTGGAAGGCCTTGTCTCCTTCACTGCCTCGCTATGTCCGCATGACCATGTCCTCAACACTGCTGGAGACGTGGATAAGACGTGGCTCAACATTTGCACCTACGTGGCCTTTCCACCCAGTGTTAAACCAGCTGATAAGCTTCCATGTGTGGGTGATGATGACTTTCATTTGGACATGTCCTGAGTTTTATATATACATGGAAAACTGTGACATATTGAGAAATACATGCTTGTCAATGAGAATTTGGTGCAAGTCATTCCTGCAGTAATGCTAACATACCAGCTATGATATCGCCATTGAATGTGTTCGCTCTCTTGCTCACTCTCTGTCTCCTTCCCTCCTCCTCCCTCCCTCTCCCTCTCTTTCCCTTGCCCTCTCCTTCTCCCTCTCCATCTCCCTCTCCCTCTCTCCCACACACATGCACACATTTAGGTCATATGCATGGATTTGCATATGATTTCTGTTGTTATTCCAGGAAGAAGTCATTTGCCATTTTTATCAGTAGTCTACCCAAGATGATTACGGAAGGAGGACCTGTCAGCCCACTCCCAGGACAATCCCAAAAAAAACAATCAGCAGTGGAAAATCCTATAAGGGTTGCTATGAGTTGGTCTCAACTTGACTCCATGGCACCTTATAACAACAACCCAGGATGATTAGTAGCAAACCCAGGGTGATTAGACTGAAAATACTATAATTCTTTTAGACTTCTTCACAGAAAAGTCTAGCCAAGATCCTGTTGACCAGATCACAAATATCTTAGGATAACACAGGGGCTCTCTTTTCTCACCAGCCTTCCCTCCCCAGCCCACCCCATGCAACCCTGCTCCTATGGCAAATCCAGAGAAAGGGCGCAAACAAGGTGGAGAAGAGAGGTCAGTTAGTCCTTCTCCATCTCTGTCCCCAGACAGGGAACATAGCAGGCTTTCCTCTGTCCTGTGAGTGAAGGACCCTGATCTTCCCACTTAACCCACCCAAATGAGCTGGGGGCCTCCCCTAATTGCTCAGGGCCATCCCCCTCCTGCCTCTGTGGCCAACAGTGAGCCACGGTTTTGTGCAGGAGAAAAAAACATTTTAATGAGCACCTGCCCACCCCTTCCCCTTCAGTGCCCTGAGTTTCCCCTCAGAGGACACACTCCAGGGTAGGAGGTACAGGGCGGCCCCACAGAGCCAGCACAGCCCAGGCCAGCTCTCCTCGGGGCTCCGCCCCTGCAGACGTTGTCCTGGTGCAGGACATAGGCAAACCCAGGCCACTTGCCTTTTCTCTGCTGAGGGGAAGCCAGCCCAGAGCCATGAGCTGCATCCCTGCCTTGCTGGACATCGCAGCACATTGATATAGCATTGCGTGACATTGTCCCTGGGGGGCATTGCTTCCCCAGGGAAACAATGATTCCTGGAGCAATACCCAGGGTGTCATGCACACCAGGTCTGCACACCCTTTATGCTTTCGTAACGGGAAGGGGTGCAAAAAGAAAACCGTGCACACTCAGTATGAGTTTTCCTAAAGGGCAGTGAGAAAACATTGGCCACCAGAGAGATTTCTGTCCGTCAGAGAAGCCCACGGTCTGACATGTGGGTTGCGTTACCCTCAGAGTTGAGTCTGGCATCCTGACAGGCACTAAATGGGTGTCTGCTGCAGGGTAAGTGTCATAGAAACGGTGACTTTTGCCAGTTAGTGCCCATAGGTAATAAAGGTTTGGGCATCCCAGGTGCATAAGAACAAGCTGGTTGCTAGGCGCAGTGGCGCGTGCCTGTCATCCCAGCACCTCGGGAGGCGGAGGCAGGAGGATCGCAAGTTCAAGACCAGAGGCAGTCTGCATAACTTAGTGAGACCCTGTCTCAAAAAGTAAAAAAAAGTGGACTGGGGGTGCAGCTCCGTGGTCCAGCACTTGCAAAGCATGCAGGCGTGAGGCCCTGGGTTCAACCCCAAGTACTGTTAAAAAAAAAAAAAAAACCAGCTGGTTGCTGCATCCCTAAATGAAGGTTGTCCCAAAAGATGGCAGAGAGGCAGTCTCCCTGCCAGCATCCACCTGGAGCAGCTTGTGACACAAACTGTTGAAGCATCAGCTGGCATGCATGCGGGTGTGTGTGTGTGTGTGTGTGTGTGTGTGTGTGTGTGAGTGTGAGTGTGTTCAGAAGCTGCTTTCCTGACCAATACTTAATGCAGCTCAGGACTTTCCCACTGTCCGCTAGCCCATGCCCCATGATGGTTCCCAGTCCTACCTGGATTTATCTGCCTTCCTTCCCCTACCCTAGCTTGCGAGGAAAGTCCCTGTCTGGACTCTAATGGTTTGGGCATAGAAGAGTTGCTTTGATATATTTGTGTTTATACTTATGCTCCTCCATTGATTTGAGATCATCACGAGAGGCAGCCGGGTGAAGAGTAACGAGATTGCTTCTGTGTTGGGGCTGGAATCATTATCAAGGGCAGGGCTCATTCTGTCCCTCAGGGAGCCCAGCAGAAGGTCCAATGAAAGACAGCCAAGGGGGAAATTTTAAATAATTTCTGGACTCCTTTTAAATAATTGCTGGACTCCTATCCCCCTAATTGTTGTTATTGTTAGGTGCCATCGAGTCTGACTCATAGTGATCCTTAATAGTGTTTTCAATGGCTTTTTGTTTCAGGATTGCCTCAGGAGTGGGTTGCCACGTCCTTCTCCCATTTTTGTGGTGCTGGGAATCGAACTCAGGACCTCAGAGACTGCAGAGCGGCGCTCTACCAACTGAGCTAAATCCCAGCCCATCCCCCTAATTATAGATACTGATATTAGCTACCCTGTGCTGCCAAGGAAGTTGAGAGCTAAAGTCAGCACTGAGGCTCAGTAATGACACTGAGCTCTGCATATGATGTCTGGCTCTTCCTCCTTCACTCAGTCCTTGGTGGTTTTGTTTGCAGTGCTGGGTGGGGTTGGGGGCATGAATCTAGAGCCTCACACAGGCTTGGAAATGCTCTACCAATGAGCTGCACCCCTAGGCCTTTATATGTATTTTTTGTTTTGAGACAGGGTCTCACCAAATTGCACAAGCTGCCTCTGGCCTCACACTCAAGATCTTTCTGCCTCAGCCTCTCCAGCTGCTGGGATTAGAGGCCTGTGAGGTGGTGCCCTGGCTCTTTGCCAGTCTTGATTTGTTACTGTTGCTGTGGTTAATGTCATCCTTGTATTTACATTGTCACACACGTTTGGTTCATCTGTAGCAGGCTCCAAGCCTTTTTGGAAGGAGACAGAATACAAATAAGTAATGCAGATAGAATATAAATAAGTAATGCTAGATCCTGCTGAGCTGGGATTTAGCATTGCTCTGCAGTCTCTGAGGTCCCGAGTTCGGTTCCCAGCACCTCAAAAATGGCAGAAGGATGTGGCAATCCACTCCCAAGGCAATCCCGAAACAATCAGCCACTGAAAACCCTATGAGGGTCGCCATGAGTCAGATACTGACTCGACAGCACCTAACAACAACAACAAAGATCCTGCTAGGTCCAGAAGCCACTTTGTCCTGTACAACTGCATGAACCGCCAGCATCTTCAGGTCTAGAGACATCCTTTAGGCACCAGTGCATCATTCCCACTAATGGCAAAGCCTCTGAGATATAAGCAAATTCTAAAAATTCAAGCACGATGAATGATCATCAGCTTATAAATGCTGGGACTCTGTTCTGGTGACTGGTAGGCCAGCACCAAGTCTCTGGAAAGTGACAACTTCACCACACAATCCTGGGAGATGATAGGATAGGCTGCACCATTTTCTGTTGTTGTTGTTGTTGTTAGGTGCTGTCGAGTCGGTATCTGACTCATAGCGACCCTCTGTACAACAGGGGAAACACTATTATCAGTGCTTCTCTGCTGTTCATTGGGTTTTCGATGGCAGATTGATTTTTTTTGGGAGGAGGTTGCCAGGTCCTTCTCCCAAGCCTACAGCTTCTGGTGTTCCCAGGCGGTCTCCCATCCAGGTACTAACCAGGCCCGACCCTGCTTAGCTTCTGAGATCTGACAGGATCGGATGC
>VMDO01011028.1:0-68837 GCA_007922755.1 Pedetes capensis | reverse complement strand
CATTCCCAGCAGCTTGGGGGCGAAGGCAGGAGGCTCGTAAGCCCAAGATCACAGGCAGCCTGCGCAACCCAGAGAGAACCTGTGTCAAAAAGTAAAAATATGGGCTGGGGGTGCAGCGTGGCGGTCCAGCACCTACAAAGCGAATAGGCGCAAGACCCTGGTTTCATACCCCCATATAAAACAACAAAATCAAAAAAACAACAAAAAACCATACCAAAACAAAACAAAACAAAAACCCCATGAAACAAAAAAACAAAACAAAACAAAATCAAAACAAAAACAAAACAAAACCATGCATACACGCTCACACACACTTATTAAACACTTCTAGTCAGGTGCGGTGGTGCACGCCTGCAATCCTAGCGGCTTGGGGGGCGGAGACAGGAGGACCACAAGCCCGAGATCAGAGGGAGTCTGTGCAACCCGGCAAGCCCCTGTCTCAAAAAGTAAAAAATATGGGCTGGGGGCGCAGCACAGCTTTCTGCTCACTTGGGAGACCACTTGGGAGAACCAAATCCTCTTGTGGGTGGGATGATATTCAACCCCCCCAGAGAGAGTCTGTAGTAGGTCTGGCATGCACAGCAATTGTGCTAGAAACTGTTCTTATTGTGTCTAATTGTCCCGCAAGACTCTGCCAGAAAGGAGCACTCTGTCCGCGTGGTGCTCAGCCTCCTCCACAGACCTCACCTTTCTCCACAGTGCAGTGGGATGATTTAGTATCCCCTCTGGTGTGTCTGGGGTCCAGGCATATGTGTGCCCGTATGTCTGTGGAGAATGCGTCTGCATGACTGCCCTGCCACAACAGGAGAGAGGGAGACGCGTTTCAGCTCTGGATGTGTACTGCTGGCACTGGTTTCCCACCGCCACAACGGGAGGGAGGGTGCGATTCCCTGCTGACTCACCAGAAAACTTGCAGTTTGTGTCCTGCGGGCAGGGTGACAGTGTGATGTAGGTTGCATGCTGTGTTGGGTCCGGCTCCCCTGGGTGTGTGGGCAAAGTCCCCTCCGAGTCTCCAGGATTCTATCCTGCCATCTCGTCCTGTGCTGTAGTCGAGCTCGGAACTTCACCGCTGGCGGTGAACTGCTCAGCCAGTTTCCGCCGAAAAGGAGCTCCCCGGCTGCGCGTGACTTAGCCGCCTCCACAAGCCCCCGACCTCTCCGCAGCATAGTGGGGTGATTTGGGCTCACCTCTGATGTGTCTGGGATCCGGGCATATGTGTGCCCAATTTTCTGTGGATTTCGCAACCGTAGGCCTGACCCGCCACAACAGAAGGGAGGGGAGCCGCATCTCCACTAGAGAGTAATAAACAAGTGCCTCAATCTTACATGTGCACTGAGGTTTAACTCAGTTGGTATAGTGATGCTTTGCACTTTTTGAGGCCCCAGATTCAATGTTCAACACTGAAAAATGGGAGAAGGAAATGACAGTCCGCTCCTGAAACTAATCCCCAAATAGCCATTGAAAACCCTATGAGTGGTGCTGTGAGTCAGACCTGACTCCACAGCACCTTAACAACAACTACAACAACAACCTCACATGTAGCTACAAATGTGAACTTAGGAAGAGGCCCTAGTAAGATCCAGATAGATGGCATAACGAATTGGGTCATTACTTGAGAATTTTGGGCATACCACTTCTACCATACAAAGGATCTTTGATGATTCAAACAGACTGTGTGATTTGCTTTGAGAGAACCCAGTTTTTGATGGTCAGCTCTGACCACATGGGCAATTGTCATCTCATGGTTATGTGTTTTATATCATGACTTGGTAGTCGGTCATCTGCTGCAACTGACATTGCTTTAATCCAGAACCCAAGGGATCTATGCTATGATCCTCCTATGTAAGCTAGTCATTTTTCTATCACCAAAATTTCCTATACCATTGGTTCTGCAACAGCAGGGCTGCTTGCATTGCACCCTGATCCTGCTGTACATTCCCTTTTTCTGTAGGTCCCATTCAAAGATGATAGCCTTTATGACACTTGGTGATTAATTTGAAGAAGTACATTTTCAAATTGGGAAGTATAGAATTCAATGAAAGCTATTAGGCATTGTGCTTTTTTCTTAGTAATGGATGGTGTATGTCACTTTGTCCTGTCTTGAGCACTACTGGCCTCCTGAAAACTATTCTCTTTTCCTTCAAGTCAGTGGGTTCTAGATCTGAATTCTGACTCAGTATCAGAAACTGGGCAAAGGAGTGTGTTTTTTCTGAGAAGTGGTTACCTTCTTCAAAATTCCCTGACTATATATCCCTGATTGTGTTGATTTTATACATTGAACTATAACCTTGTTGACTGTCTGATTAATATGATCATGAGGTAGTGTTCTATTCTTCATCTTCATAGATTTCTTGGGTCTGAATTTACATGGCTGAATAGCCACAGAGTTCAGAAGGTTCTTAGGTTCCAGTGGTTTTGTATATATCATACTAGATATGCCCACCTGCAGCCGTAGTCCTGTGGCATCAGATCCTGTCAGATCTCAGAAGCTAAGCAGGGTCGGGTTTGGTTAGTACTTGGATGGGAGACCACCTGGGAACACCAGATGCTGTAGGCTTGGGAGACGGACCTGGCAACTCATTCCCAAAAATCAATCTGCCATTGAAAACCCTATGAACAGCAGAGAAGCACTGACAATAGTGTTTTGCCTGTTGTACTCAGGGTCGCTATGAGTCGGATACTGGTTACACAGCACCTAACATCAACAACAGATATGTCTGATTCCAAATTTCAGGATTCCACTCCCTCCTCATGAGAATCAGGATGTTCATATAGCATATTTGCCAAGATAGGGCTTTTCATTTTCCCTGTAGCTCTTCAACTCTTGAAAATAAGTCCTGGGTCTTATTTACCCTCAACTTAATCAGCCATTTAGCTACAGGAAATGAATTTCATTGTGCTGGCAAGATGGTGTTCTGACTTTCACACTTTGATTGCTGTTAGTGATTCAGCGACCTAAATTTTTTCAGTGTGTTTCTCAATACTTCAAGGTCATTCAACAAGTGCCACCCAATTCCTATTATCTTAAAATTAATATTTTATATATCTTCTTAAAAACTTGACATATTGTATCTGCCAGTACATTCCCTTCTACCGGTATCCCACCCCAATTTACTACTAGTGAAAATTCTGACATTTCCACTCCCACATCATTCCATGAACAATTATTGCTCCATTTACACTACTGATGGCATATTTAGTGCCTTTAGCTGGCTGCAAAATCCTATTTCAGCATCTGCTTTCTCAGACCACTCTTGGCATCCAACTTACTTTGCATTCCTTCCCAAACAGAATCTCTCTCAGTTGGAGATTTTTGCCAGGAGATTTATAACATGATTCCACCGGAGAATGAAGGAAATGGGTTTTGGCCTATGGAGGAGTTATAGTACAAAGCAGTTACAACATAAACTTCACCCAAATCCCCACGAAGCTCTAGACCTGTGATGGCGCTTCTTAATAATTTCCCTTGAGGCAAAGATGTCAGGATTTTCTTTACATATAACAGCTACTTATTGGTTGTGGACTGCCTCTGGAGAAGGGGTATGACCTTGCACCAATCGGGTGTCTTAGGGTGAAAGAAATTCTGGAAGAGGGACCTAGTTAACAGCCATCAACCCAGAAGCTAGAAGCATTCATCCTTCATTTCTGAATGTGGTTCCGGACATGTCAACACCACATTCATGCCATCCAGTGTGGACTCTGAGCTTCTCTCATGCCAGAGAACATCAGTCACTCATCTTTGCATGTACCATGCCTAGGGCAGTATCCTAGGACAGGGTTTTATTAGGAAATCAACACCTTATTCCCAAATAAATACATTGGGGTTTATTAAAAGACAAATGTTACTATTTGTTCGTGAAACTATTGAAACAATTATTTACTCACTTTTATTTATATAGCAGAAAGTATGAAGAATTTGGCCTTTAGGCTTGGGTTTGTTGCTACCAATACCAGTTTATACTTTTCTTTATTCATGATCTCAAATCATACTTGTTGAGTACTTTAACATGCGTTAGATATTAAAAAACACATTAAAGCAAATGATTTCTCTTAATGGAACATAATTTTAGCCTTCTCATTTTACTAAGGAAAACAGCTAGCTTTTTCTTTTTTGTGGCCTGACATGAAAAGGCAATGTGAAAATTAATGCCATCTCATGCCCTTTCACCCTCCACTAGCCATTACAGTGATAATCTATTTTGCTCCTGAATGGCTAACATTTGTTGTAGAGGGGAAAATAATAATAATTTTAGTAGTAGCCACACCCACCTGTACACTTAGAGCTTTCATTGCATTTAGGGTTGAATGCAGACCAGAGACAGGAATAATAGGATTCTAAAATAGATAATGAAATATTTAAATTAAGAATTTTTCTCAGTAATCCTTAGTTGCGGCATGTACTGACAAAAGTATATAAGCAATACCTTTATTCTGAGAAATGAAACTCATTTCTGTAGCCCCTTTTCTACAAGTTACATCTAAATTTTGTGGATATTTATAACCAAAGCAATTGTGGATGCTTGTTCACCGCTCTCTGTTGCAGAGAGCAGTGGCTCATCTTTGTCCATATTGTCAACTGGCTAGAAATTATGTCATGAATTTCATCAAACACCTTAGTGTTTCTTACTAATTTTTTACCCAGACTACCTATCCCTCTTTCCAAATGTATGGATTGCTTAAAAAGTGGGCTTTTTTTGTATCACAGACTGTTGGTTACATGGACAGTTAACCTACTAGCTCCTTCTAGTAGATTTTTGCTAAAGTAAATTCAGCTAAAAATAATCAAAGTTATGATTATTTCAATATATCTTTCATCAATTTTTTCCCTATCTTTCTGAAGCATGTTAAAAGAACAACCACTTTGATTCACTGAAATACTCAATTGGACTAATGTCATATATTATAGGTGACATCAATGTGGTAGAAAGCAAAATGGATGCCCTTTGACCACGGCATCCTCTGTTTGTGTGAACAGAACCACTTGAGGTAGCATGTGGGCCAAGCAAGAGTGGGAAGAGTTCATTTGTGGGATAACAACACAGGTTTTATTAACTTATGAATGGTTAAATGATTTAATTTTAAAATTATTTTTCTTACATTTCAGACTTCTGTACTATTTCTTCCCACTTCTCACTGTTAATTATATCCCAGAGTTGCTATGGTATTCAAGTTGTAATTTTTAGTTCTTTTAGTAATTTAAATTATTACTGTGTTTCTGAGAACTTTTATGACATTTGAGGGTTTAAAAATGAAAATTGCATTGCTAACACAAGCAACAATGTTTTAGAGAAGGCTAGAGTTTTGCTTTATCTAAATAAATAATAATTGGAGGAACTAAATGATGAATCCACTCCATTTATCATTGTCATCTTTAGCTTAGCAGGACATTTTGAGTCTTATTTTATCTTCCTTGATGTTATTTTATTTTATTTTTAAAGTAGAATTTACATAAGAAAGAATCTTACTATAAGAACTTAAGGTACATGTCTCTAGCCCCGCTCATGCCTGTAATCCCAGCACTCAGAGGTGGAGGCAGGAGGATCACAAGTTGGAGGCTAGAGGCAGCCTGCATAACTTAGTGAGACCCTGTCTCAGAAGAAAAAGCTAGAGGTACAGCTTGGTAGTAGAGCGCTTACAAAGCATGTGTGAAGCCCTTGGGTTTAACCTCCTAGGACTACAAAAATAAAGAAGTAAATAAAGTACACATCTCCTATCTATCTAAATTTTTTATTTCTATGATTTATTTTCCAAATTCAGCATGCATGAGACTTACCTACAGATGTAGTGACATGCACCTTTTAGCATATCTGGAACAGAGTCTGAGAACATGCATTTTTCACAAGGTTCTAGATGATCTGGTCTGTAGGTGGCATATTCTAATATGAAATATGGAATGGCTGTATCAGATATTCTTAAACATCTTTCCCAATTTTAATAGCCTGAACTACTAGAGATGTTCATGAAACACAGGCCATCTATTAGGGTTTCTTACAATTAAAAATTAATGTCAGGAAAATTTTAGGTTTGAAACAAATGCAATAAATATGGTAATGATAATAACCTTACACAAATTATAATTATAAAAAGTTAGGCATGTACCTTTAATCTCAACATTTGGGATGGGGAAGTAGGAGGATCACAAGTTCAAGGCCAGCCTGGGTTATGAGATCTTATCTCAAAATATTATATATATATATATATATATATATATATATATATATATATATGTATATATATATATGTATGAAAAATTGAAAATTCCTAAACTTTATGACAAGTGCAAACATTAAGAACTCTCACAAAATGATGGTCCAATTCACACACACACACACACACACACACACACACACACATACACACACACATACAAATGCTGATTAATGCTTTAAAAATAGGGAATTCATTTTTGTAAAGTGCAACTAAATCTTAAATCTTAAAGACTGGCTTAAAACTTTATTAGCCCACATTTCATCACTGTGACAAAATATCTGAGGAAGAGATTTATTTTATCAATTTTAGAGGTTTCAATCCTTGGCCATTTGGCTCTGTTGTTTTGGAGCCTAGGGCAAGGCAGAACATCATGGCAGGGAAAATACAAAGCTGCTACCACATGGCACAAAATAAAAAGTAAAAAAATGGGCTCGGGGTGCAGCTCAGTGATAAGGCACTTACAAAGCATGTGGGAGGCCCTGGGTTCAACTTTCCTGTACTGCAAGAAAGAAAGAAAGAAAGAAAGAAAGAAAGAAAGAAAGAAAGAAAGAAAGAAAGAAAGAAATGTTCATATATTAAAAGAGATATATTCTTCCTGAGAACTATAGATAAATAATAGAAACCCCCAAATTAATGAAAGATAGAAACAAACAAGGAAGTGTATTTGGGGATGGCAACTAGGCATTAAACCAGCAGGCAAGATACTGTTACTAATGAATAATAATTAGTTCTCAAATAGGTAATCAATGAATTAAATTTTCATCTAATTTCATTTTGAGAATGATTTAGAGTAAATTTAACATGAAATGTATTGTGATGGGATTGTAATAGCCCTACAATAATGAACTAAAAATACATAGTAATGTATCATACATAACTTATCCTTAAATATATAATGATAATAGTGTAATAATCAACTACTAATCTCACCCAGACTATCATATAAGTTCAGATTTGATAAAGTTAATAATGACATACTGACAGTTATTGCTATGTCATAGTAAATCTTCTTATTCACAAGTTATAAAATTTTATGTTCCACAAGGTATCTGGGTGGTCCTTCAAAAAGTACTTAAAATATTTTAAAATAATGATGAACTCCAATATTCAAGTCATGTAAAAAAAAAGTTGTGATTTTAAATAGTCATTTTTAAATGAAGTGAATATATCCCACAGGGCAATCATTTCAGCCCCAAGATTTTTTTGTAACTAAATCATTAATGAATCTAAACAGGGTGCAAATGTGCCTCTGATCCCAGTGAGCATATGTACATTTCTATGATACTAAAGTGGAAATTATTATGACACTAAGATAATATAAATTTAACATGTAGTTCTCTATGAATAAATAGAAGACTAGTATTTTAGTGTGCTTTTTAAACTCTCCCTTTAAAATTATTTGTTTCCAGCACTAATTTTAATAAAAGCTAGCTAGAACTCAATTTGAGATTGAACTCTCTAATGGGTGCTAAGTTATCCATGTCTGCAAAACTCCTTTTTTTTTTGGCAAGAATATACCCTTGGAAGAAGTACTCAAGGGACCATATGTGAAGCATTCATTGACAGTCTTTCTTAAAAATTCTTGTTGTTGTTGTTGTTGTTAGTTGCCGTCGAGTCAAGTCGGACTCATAGAGACCCTCATAGGGTTTTCAATGGCTGACTTTTTGGGGTTGCCTTGGGAGTGGGTTACCATATCCTTCTCCCATTTTGCAGTGCTGGGAATCGAACTCAGGACCTCAGAGACTGTAGTGCAGCACTCCACCAACTGAGCTAAATCCCAGCCCCAAAACTCTTAAACACAGTCTTTTTCCAGGACCAGATAGAGTGAATCGAAGAACAAAAACGTTAAATTATTGCCTTAAAATATTGAGGACAGAGATATCAAGGAACTAGTTACTTATATTTAATTTATAAAGTCACAAGCCTAGAGGAGGAGAAAAGAGCTGAAGTCAAAAAGAAGGAATAAAAGTTGTGTGTAAATGAAGGACTTGATGACCCTCACTCATTAACGTTGCTGTGTGCCTTTTCCTCCACTGGTGAAGGAACAGAGACAGACCATAGAACTACCTGTTCACTTGATTCCTGGATGGCATCCAAAGTCAGTGTCCTTGAGGCATGTGTAAGCATGAAAGAGCCTCTTCCCCCAAAGCCATCTTAGAGTTCTCATGGCTTTGAAATAGGAAGTAGTCCTTGTTGGACAGAGAGCTCAGAGTTTAAAGATCATGAAACTATTAATCCAATGGATAAACCAGTCTGCCTAGGGCAGCCTTAAGATGGAGAAAAAGGAGAATGAGTTTTAAATATGATTGAGATAACTGATAAATCATTAACTCAGTAGGCTTTTCCATAAGCAATCAGATTAACTTTTCTGGGTCAGACAAGACAGGGTCTCAAAATTGTATAAAAAGAAATAAAGTGAAATTTCAGAATATTCAAGTCTGTGAGCCCAATAAGAGCACAAAGGGAAGCAAGAAAAACAAAGGTAAAGACTAAGTTATTTTGCTTGTTATTGGGTTTATTTGACATCCTTTGGCATTAGCTATAAAGCAGACCTGATAGAAATGTGCCCAATCATCATGACATTTCTAGGCTAACGATAAATTATACTGGTCTTGTCCAATTGGACCTTCACTGCTATATCAGTGCCAGAAGAGGGATAGCACTACATCGGTTTCTGTGGCACATTTCCTACTTTCTCCCAGAAGAATGCAGTTAGACATTTAGTATACAAAATATTGTAGTTGAAGATACTGAGGCAAAGAGCTGCTAAGAGACTCTCTCCCAAAGCCTCCAAAGGTAGCCCTAGAGTTCCTACAACTAAGTGAATGCTGTGATTTACATTTGAACATCCTCTAGCTAAAAATAATTGTAGTCACCACAATACCTGTCAGGGCAATTAATCTTGGACTTCTATTTGAGATTTTCCAAAGATTTGTAGAAAAATACCTCAGCCTTATATTAAAAAACTAATAAAGCTAGTGCTATGTAAGAGGTTGGGACCAAAACACTCATCTTTGCTAACTTCCTGTTTCTTACCTCATCTAACCAAGGAATACTTTTATTAGGAATAGATTTTAAAATTGTTATGCAAAGTTACTGCTCTAGTCTTTCTGGGCTTGGTAAAATTCGTCATTTAGTTTCACATCCACATAATGAAGTGACTTTAATATGTCTAAATGTCAGCTCAATGTGTTTTTTTTTAAAGAAAACAATATT
Organism: Pedetes capensis; assembly: GCA_007922755.1. Lineage (NCBI taxonomy): Eukaryota > Metazoa > Chordata > Mammalia > Rodentia > Pedetidae > Pedetes > Pedetes capensis. The sequence goes on along the minus strand of VMDO01011028.1, from coordinate 59,411 downwards.
TTGTTGACAATATTTTAGTCTATATTACTGAATGATAACTGTGTTGATTTTACTGAACATTTAATTAAGCCTGATTATAAATAACATCCTACAAATAGCACAAAGAATTGGGCTGTTCTCAGTTTTTCATCCCTCTGCATTAATAATTGAAACTTTTAGTGTGATGAGGCTGAGGGAAATATCTCTGCCATCCATATTCTTTCCTTGCCTGATCATTTTTTGTGCCTCAAGTTAATGGTTTTCTATATATCAATGTTCATACCAATTACAGAAATTATGAGACTTTCATTCTACAACTGTTCAAAACCCACATTTCAGTACAGCTGTATTTTATAATTCTAACTATTGTTTTTGCTATTTATTAGGCACTAAATCTTCATTGTTGGAGATTTGCTCTCTTTCAATGTTGTTCTCACAGAAATGCTTGTTATATTTGCCAGTCTCAAGATGGGAAGGCTCACATCAGTCCTGTGACTCCATGGCTTTCCATGATCTGTCTTATTTCCTTCTGCATCAAATCTGTGGGTGGCCCTTACTTCAGGGTTTGGCTCCAATAACTATCTTATTCAGTTATGTTTAAGCTGAAATTTGGAAGTCCTTCCTAGATATTTCTCTCTCCCTCTTCCCAACTCAGCTATTTCTGAGTCTTGATGATTCTACTTCCTACATATTTCCTAAGTCTGTCTCTTATTTTCCATCTTCTGTCCTAATTCAGCTTCTCATCAATGTTTGGCTGGAATTTTGTAATATCATTTTGACTGAGTGTCACCAGAGTGACCTATTCAAAACCAAGTGTAATTGTGTTACTCCTCTTAGTACATTCCTACTGATACAAGAAAACAAAATACTTGAGATTGGGTAATCTATAATGAACAGAAATTCAAACTGGGGTACCTTGGCACATGTCTGTAATCTCAGCTACTTAAGAGGCAGTGGCAGGAAGATTGGGTTTGAGGCCAGAGGCAGCTTGTGCAACCTAGACCCTGTATCAAGATAAAAACTAAAAAATGGACTAGGGGTGCAGCTCAGTGGTGGAACATGCTTGCCTAACATATCTGTCTTTAGGAGTAAATTCCTGGTAACACAAACAAAATAATTTCCTCATAGTTTTGGAGGCTAGAAGGCCCAAGATCAAGGTACCATTAAATGCATTGTCTGACGAAGGCCTGTTCCTTAGATGTCACCTTCCTGGTGTCTTTAACTGGCAAAAGGGAAAGTAGGGCCAAAGGGCTAAGGGGATAAATACTGTGTCCTCACTCCCTCAAGTCTTTTTTCCTTTCTGTCTTCTTCCTCCTCCCACTCTTCCTCCTCCCCTTCCGCTGCCTTCCTCCTCCTCCTCCTCCTCTTCTTCTTCTCCTTCTCCTTCTCCTTCTCCTTCTTCTTCTTTTTCTTCTTCTTCTTCTTCTTCTTCTTCTTCTTCTTCTTCTTCTCCTTCATCTTCTGTAATTGGGGGTTTAAGAGTATCTGAAAGTGTTTCATTCTGTTGTACATAGGGTTGCTATGAGTTGGACTTGACTTCATGGAACCTAAAAACAAATACTATGAACAGTGACATGTAACATGATGGACATCTTTCCAAACCATGAAACATGGATAAGAACTGGCAAATAAAGTTAAACAATGTGGAAATTAAGGTTTCTCGGAAATCTAAAAGGAGAACTACCATGTAATCCAGCTATACTACTCCTGGGCATATACTCAAAGGAATCTAACTCACGATACCATAGAGACATATCACTTCCATATTCATTGCAGCCCACTTCAAAATAGCCAAGATGTGAAATCAGCCCAGATATCCATTAACAGATGAATGGATAAAGAAAATGTAGTATGTATACAGAATGGATTTCCATTCAGCCATAAAGAAGAACAAAATTATGTCATTTTCAGGAAAATGGATGGAACTAAAGATCATCATGTTAAGTGAAGTGAGCCAGACTCAGAAAGACAAATACCACCTAGAAGAGGCAGAAACTAGCTTGTAAAACAAAACAAAACAACTATGTATGAGACTTGAAAGTAAAAGGAGGACCATGTGAATTGGGGAGAAGAAAAATGGAAAGAGAAGGTAGAAAGAAGAGTAGAGAAAAGAAGGTATGAATAAAAGCAAAGTACACAATACAATTGTAGGAAAATACCATTACGAACCCCCATGTGTCTGTTAGCTTGTCATGCTGTGGGGGGGCTTGTGTGTTGGTGTGATACTGAAAGATATGCCACTAGTATTTCAGACAACAGCAGGGCCATAAATGGTGAACAGGTTTCAGTTGAGCTTCCAGACTAAGACAAACTAGGGAAAAGGACCTAGCAGCCCATACTCAAAACAATAAACCAACAAATACCCTATGAGTGGCAGAGAAGCACTGTCAAATATAGCCCTAGGAAATGACCTCCCCACCCCAGGCTGGAAGGCATTCAGAAAATGACTGGGGAAGAATTGTCTCCTCAAAGTAGAGTCAACCTTAATTACAGGAACTGAGTAAAGCCCCTGGGAGATCTTTTTGCTGATGTGGGATGACTCAAAATGAGAGGATACATAGTGACTGCAACATTGGGCTCAAATATTAAAAGATATAAAAAGAAGTATTGGATAGTGTTTTGTTCTGTTGTACATAACGTCATTATGAGTTGGATCCTACTTGACAGTACCCAACAACAACCACTATGAAACCCATTATATTTGGTGCTAATTTAAAAAAGAAAAATGAAATAAACAATGGCTATAAAGGGCTTGATAATTTAAAAAGTTAAACATTCTGGAGCTATAAATATTTCTGCATTCATAATTCAAAATCAATACTAATGATATTCTGATAATTTTTAGTAGTACTTTGGGAAATGTGATATGTTGTGAATAACATTTTTAAGAGGTAAATCAGAAAATATATTTAGCTGTTTAGTAACAAGGAGTTTAGGGTCATTGTTTTGTTTGATTTTAGGTCTTACACAGCAGAGACTATGAAGAGTGGATAAAATGGAGTGAAAGAGAGAGGGGAAGGAGGAGGGAGGGAGAGAGGGAGGAAAAGAGGGAAGGAGAGAGAGGAGAGAGAGAGAGAGAGAGAGAGAGAGAGGGAAAGAGACAGAACAGAATGCAATTATAAAAGCTAGCCCTTTCTCCCATGGGCTACTTGAAATTGGTTTACATTTTCCATGTGATCTTTGCTCTACCGATTAACTTGACACATTAAACTCTCTTGGGGAAATCAGAGGATAGATCCAAAGTGGCCCTATTTTGTGAAGCATAAACATACATTGATCTGGCAGAGATGTCATTAGAGAATAGCATTTCCCTTCAAGTGGATGGTAAGATTGAGAAATCAGACTGTAACTGAAAGATCAGTATTATAGGCATCAGAGGATTCCATGCTACTACTTTATTTGCATCCAACTTCTTTTTTTAAGTCACTTATACTACAAAATTTTATATATTGTTTAGGACTGTGCTTTTTCCTCTTTCTAGGATGAGACACTCTTGACATCTTCTATAATTAATCCTCTTATAGCCATCCTTCAAAACTCTGCTTGAAAACCACATCTGCAAAGATTTCTACTAATGTATTTACTATCTTGTGAATGTTATTTCCTTTATATAATAAAATGTAGGTTTCATAGGGTGATGACTTTGTTGCTTTTTTCATCTTTATATCTGAAGAGTGTGCTCTACAAATACTTACATAATGCATATATTCTATGCGTTTCAACACATTTTGTTTCAATGAAAATTAGTTTTTCCATTTCTAACAAAATATACAAGTCACCGAGGTGTGACTTTGACCTAAGTCATCTGAACAAGTTCTCTTGAAGTATATATTCATTTACATACACCTTAACCTAATGTAGAATTTCTTATTTTTTCTTTTATTTTGTTTAAGCTTGAAGAACTGCTCAACTGAAATATCTTGTCAAACACTTTATACAATGTTATTAGAAGCAGAACCTTTGTTCTCCTTTGGATCACTCCTGAAGTCAGAATGTTTTAGAAAAAGCCATTATCATATAGGGATGAAGGTGTTTGTTTTCCTTCTATTGATTTGATTGTTGTTTTGCCATTAGTCAAAGCCAAATTTATTTTTGTTTTGATATTCATAAGCTATACTGTTAAACCTTAACCATGGATCCTATGGGCACTCATTAAAACATCTTCTGAATTTTGCTTTCTTTTGGACTATAGTAAAATGCCACTAGTGAAGTTAACAAAAAACTAAAAAAGACTGAGAGAAGAGGGACCATTGATAACAATGATGGTGGTTCTTGTTGTTAGATGCCCTCAAGTTGTTATCCAACTCATAGCGACCGTATGTACAACAGACGAAACAGTGTTATTAGCGCTTCTCTGCTATTCATAGTGTTTTCAATGGTTGATTGTTTTGCGGGGAGAGGGTTGCTGGGTCATTCTCCCATAACAATGGCATATACATTAAATTTCTTTTTTAGTCTCCATATTCTTTCTTGATGCTCATGACTACTAGAAGAGGAACTCCAATCTTGAATCTGTTAGATGCTGCTAGAGAATCTATTCACATATTTATGAAACTGGTGTTTTGAAATAGTTTAATGCCCATGAAGTACCACTGTTTTGGAACCAATTAAAAAGTAAGCATACTGTCTTCATTGAACCAATATGAAGAGCATTTATTGTGTCCCATGCCAATCCACTCCCAAGGCAATCCCGAAACAGCCATTGGAAACCCTTTAAGGGTCGCTATGAGGCGGATACCAACTCCACGGCACCTAACAACAACAACAACAACAACAACATAGCTTAATAATGCCTGCAGCCATAGCCCCCTGGCATCCAATCTCAACAGATTTCAGAAGCTAAGCAGCGTCAGACCTGGCTAGTACTTGAATAAGTGACTGCCTGGGAATACCAGGTGCTGTAGGCTTGGGAGAAAGACCCAGCAATCCCCTCCCAAAAAACAATCAGCCATTGAAAACCCTATGAATAACAGAGAAGCACTGACAATAGTGCCAGGGCCAGGAATGGCACAGTATTACAAAGTGTTTCATTCTTTTGAACATAGGCTCACAATGAGTCAAACCTGACTCAAAGGCACCTAACACCAACAACAGGCTCATAATGGCTTTGCTAAAACAGATCATTGTCTTGGCTTAGCGTGAGCAAAGAGCTATAGGACCTGATGAGAAGATATCAGGCCTCTGATTTGAGATGCAGTTCATTACATTAAGTAAAATAACTATATCTCTAAGAATCAATTTCTTAATTCTCAAATATGGCAGCTGAATTGTTATATAATTTGCTCTTATAAAATCTTATATATCAAGTTCAAATATTTGAAAGGTTTCAAGTTTTTGCTCTATATTGTCATCACCTAGCAGATACTTTCCAAAACAACATGCACATGATTTTAGAACCCATGTAAAGGTGAGTTAGCATGATGGCAGTAATCTCCTTTCCCATAAAGCACCATGGTGCAAGCCCATAATCCCAGTGACTTGGGAGGCTGAGGCAGGAGGATTGTGAGTTTGAGGCCAGAGGCTTGTGTAACTTAGTTCAACATCCGAGTACTAAAATCATCATCATCATCATCATCATCATCATCATCATCATCATCATCATCTCTTTGACCCGTTCTCCACCCACAGACTTTTTGTCATTGGGAAATACCTGAAAGAAACAAATTAAAGGAGGAAAGAATTATGTTGACTCATTGTTTCAGAGGTTTCACTCCATGGTGAGCTGACTCTTTCTAAAGACTTAAGGTGAGGCTGAACATCATTGCTGGGACATGGGATGGTGCAAAGCAGCCCACCTTATGGTGCATGGGAAGCCAACAGAAAGAAAGGAAGGAGCTAGGAACAAAGTTTATCTTTCTGAGGCAAGTCTCTAGTGAACTACTACCCCAACTAGGCCCCATCTCCTAGTCCCTACCACTTCCCAATGATGAAATCATATTGTGAATCCATCAAGCAACTAATCCACTGATTAGGGTTAAAGCCCTGAAAAACCAATCACTTCCCAAAAGCCCATCAGTTGGCAACCAATCCGCAAATATATGAATCTTAGGGGGAACATTTTAGATTTAAAGTATTGCATCCCCAACTCTTTTAAGGCATTTTTCTCTTCATTACAATGAAACAAGCCTTAGCTCTGGATAAAACAAAATCACCTGGAGAGCTTTATAATTTTCTATCACCTGAAACAAGGCAAAAACTACATGACAGAGGGCAGGTGTTGTTGATATAAAGTTTGGGCATTTAAAAATAACCAGATAATTATGATGCACAGAAAAAAAAAAAGGAAAGCATCAATTTTTCTTTTATAAAATGTACTCTATGTTGGTTTCCTGAAAAGCTAGAAAATACGAACATGGCAAGCCAATTTGCTGGACAAGTCTTTCTTTTTCCTTAGAGTGATTCATAAGTTATGAATTCTTATGTTTCGTTTTAAAAAACTACCCTTTCCTCTGCATTTACACTAAATAGTACAGGCTGTATGTTTCTGACTGCTATTTCTTCTTGCTCTACTATTGAAACAAGAAAACAATTTCTCATGATTTTCTTTTTAAAAGTACTTCATGATTTATATCCTCTTCAGTTAGCATACACAAAATCTTTGAATGTTTGTGTCCCAATTACTAATATTCCTCTGAGTCACACCTTTGAGATATCACTTTTTAAGATGCTAGACTTCCATACTCATGCTCTTACATTTTATAAAATATTTTGCAGAGCTCAGAGGGCTTATCCTACTAAAGTATGTTAAGTAATTTTTAGTAATTACTAAATAACTAGGACTACTTAGTAGGAAGAGTAAGAGAAAATGACAGTTTTCAAAAATCTAATGTACTATATTAGAGTAGAGAGAATTGAAAGTAGTGCACTTGTTTTTCTCTTCATCAATTTTGTGCCTTGGAAATTAAATTATGTTTCAAGAAGCTGCCCTCTCAGGAGGGATGAGTAGTTTACTTTGTGGAGTAATCATAGCGGCATACTGTTAAGGTCCTGAATGCTTCTGAGGTCACAGAAAGTAGTGAATGTGTCCAGTGACAGAGATAAATTTAGACATAGAAGCTGCAGTAGAACGAGCAAGCAAAAGGTGAGAGGTAAATTCTTACCCACATCTGCTATGAGAATAAAAGCCCTATTTCTTAATATTCCTTGTTCAGGTCAGCGAAATACTTTATCATTTGTTACAATAGCACATGGTCTGCCTATTATCTCATCTGGCTCTTTCTGGTGAGAGTAATGACGCATAAAATGATATTATGACTCTTGATCTTTAATCCTAATTCCTGACTCATCAGTGGCTCTTTATTGCCTTTTGTTTAAAACTGCCCCAAAGCAATACATAAAGGAAAAGCTGACTAGAAAAGGAAATAGACCTTATAGGGTCCTACAAGGCACCTTCTCTATAAGTTTGACCAGCCCTCCTTCCCACCATTGCTCCCTCACCGAAAACGTGGCAGGTGGTTAGAGGCTCCTCATCTTGTGTTCTGCTGCATAGCGGGCTATCTATTCGGCTCTTCCTTCTGCTCAGTCAGACAAATCAGCAGAGACAATGGCCTAACAGATGCTGATATTCAGCCTGGATCAGCCTATGTTGATTTTATGCTTATTAGTCTGAGCTAGTCATACCCAGCTGGCTGCTGTTTGCCTTGACTGAGCAGTAGTAATATACACAACTGCAATGGTCTCTTGTGTGTTTGTGCACCCAGGTGCTGGCTGCCATGATAATAGCTTTTCCCATAGCATGAGGAGTATTTTTGGAGTGGGTGTATGTGATATATATAAATATATATATATATATATATATATATATATGTATATATATATGTATATATATGTATATATATATGTATATATATATATATGTAATATATATATAATTATATATTATATAATTTACTTTAATAATTTTCTTTAAATTTTTTTTAGGATTGACACACTGAGGGAAGAATCAGAACATAGTTTATAAAATATAAAAATTAAAATTAAAAGAATTGCAGTATTCAATTCAGGGTGATATGGGAGCCAGAATCTAAGGTTTAGCTTTGTTTGCTTATTAGTTTTCTCTGTATAGTAGAGACAAGCCAGTACAGATTTTTAAAGATCCATAAGCAAGCTGCCTTTTAAGTATAGCAGATGAAATGTTTCCTGGGCAGCCAGGTGTCATGCTGTTTAGTGCTTCAGTATTCACAACTTACTCCATTATTGGTCCCAGGAGTGAAGTGTTTTGAACTGGCCAGTAAGCACTACAGGCTTGCTGTGACCTGCCCCACTTTGGAGCTAGGAAGCTGCCTGAACAGTTTAGGCATTGTCCTATATAACATTGATGAGAAATGGGGAGATCTTTTCAGGGTTATAATTTAGCTCTTTGGTCTACCTAAAGTTCTTGTGTTGATTTACTATTTTTTTTTCCAGTACTAAGGTGTTGAATCCAGGACCTTGTGCATGCCAGGCAAATGGTCTACCACTGATAGAGCTGCATGCCTACCCCCTTTTAATGTATTTACTTTTTAAAAAATTGAGACAGAGTCTCACTAAGATGCAGAGTCTCAAATTGACAATTATCTTCCCTCAGGCTTGCATATTGTACCGATAAAAGAATCTCTTCTTGTTCTGTCTACCTTCCACTAGCATCTATTCTCTGTATAATCCCATCTATGTACTGCTTACTCATTCTTTTTTCTACTCCTTTATATTTAATTGACAATTGTAGTTTCTTCTTTGTGTTCTAACATGGGGCTGCATCCACAGCCCATTTTTAATGTTAGGCTTTTGTGAAGTTAGTTCAGGCTGCCTCTGCCCAGGGTTTCAATATCCTCCTCCCCCCACATCCAGAGTTGCTACGATTACAAGCATTGGCCAATTGTATTTTCCAAGGTTAAGTATATGCAATTATTCTCCTTACACATGTATTCCCATGAAATTGTGTCAAAATGGACATTGGAGAGGTTGAACATGACTTTTGTATTAAATCTGCTCCTTCAATACTATTCCATATAACCTAGGCAGGGCTGGAACATAGTTCAGTTGGTGGAGCACTGATCTGCCACCTCTGTGGTCCAGGGTTCAAGTCCCAGTACTGCAAAAATGGGAGAAGGACATGGCAATACACTCTCAAGGCAATCCTGAAACAATCAGCCATTGAAAACCTTATGAGGGTTGCTATTGACAGCACCTAACAACAACAACAACAACAATAACTAGGCATGTTGAACAATATTTGCTTTCAGTCCTAGTTTAGGAAAGATGCAAGATAGAGATTACTAAAGTACTAAAAGTGTCTTTGTTCTATATTTTAACCAATGATTTGGATAAAGATATATAGCTCTTCCTGTTGGTGGTATTGTTTGGTGCTGTCAAGTTGGGTCTGACTCATAGGGACCCTATATACAACAGAACAAAACATTCCCTGAAACTGTGCCATGCTCAGTACTATGTTAGTATTTCTCTGCTATTCATAGGGTTTCCAATGTCTGAATGTTTCAGGATGTTTCTGGGAGTGGGCTGCCATGTCCTTCTGCCATTTTTCGCAATGCTGGGGATCGAAATCAAAGCATCAAGAAATACAGAGCCTACCAAATTTGTGGATGGTCTAAAAATATAAAGAATAGCCAAATATGTCTGATAACAGGAACAAAATTTGAGATTATACCAATATACTAGGAAGATAGACTCAAATTAATAATTCATAACTTAAAAAATACAAATGGGAAAATCCTCACTTAGATTCAGAAAGATCAACTGCTGCCAAGGGCAGTGGTACACACCTGTGATCCCAATGATTCAGAAGATGCAGGAAGGAGAATCTGGAGTTTGAGACCAGAGGCAGCAGTGAGACCTGCCTAAAAATAAGTAAAAAATGGGCTGGAGTTGCAGCTCAGTGGCAGAATACTTGCAAATCATGCATGAGACCCTGAGTATAACTCTCTTGTACTGCAAGGAAAAAAAGAGAGAGAGGACAACAGCTTACTTTCAATATTAGAATGATTGGATTAAGAAGAATTTAGGTTAAAAATAACAAGTAAGTGCTAAGAGTGATACTACTTCCTATCTCTTTCTCAGGTAGACATTTCTGATAGAGTACTCTGTCCCAAGGAGCCAGGATAAAATTTTACACCTTGCTCAACAAGATGACTAGCAATTTATTCAAGTTGTACTGGCATTAAGATATTAGCCAACAGATTTTGGACTTGAGGGCATGGTGTTCACTCCATGAGGGGCAGGAAAATGACCCATGTGACCTTAGTAAAATTGTATCTCCTCTCCACTCCTCAGTTATTTACCCACTGGTAAAAATGGAACTTGTTCTGTTTAATTTCTGAAGTCTTTTATGATCCTGGTATGATATTTTTATATGATTTTGGGAGGAAATCAAAATGCAAACATGTGATGCTATAGTTTTAAAGCAATTAATGCAATCTTTAGCTGGACTGAATTAAGTAGGGTAAGATTTTTAATATGAAATGCTGATAAATATGTATATATTTCCATATTGTTTCCTAATCATTATATTTAAAGAATAATATTACTGAGTTGAAATTGTACAGGAAGTGGGAAGCTAGGATAAATTTTTGGAAAAATGTTACATGAATACTTCTGTGTGTTTTACCCTACACATGAATAAAGGAATGAGCAAGAACATTGCTTTCTAACTGGCTAATTATGAATAATATAATTGTGACTAATTGTGAATGACCAATTATGAATATCACCTGCAGCCATAGCCCTGTGGCATCCGATCCCATCAGATCTTGGAATCTAAGCAGGGCTGGGCCTGGTTAGTCCTTGGATAGGAGACACTTTGGGAACACCAGGTACTATGGGCTTGGGAGACAGACCTGGCAACACACTCCCAAAAATCAATCCACCATTGAAAACCCTATGAATAGCAGAGAAGCACTGACAAAGTGTTTTGCCTGTTGTATGTAGGGTCACTATGAGTCAGATACCGACTCGATGGCACCTAACAGTAACAACAATTATGAATAACAGAAGCACTAGATTTCTTCCTTTTAATACATAAATGTGATGAGAGTGCCAAGCTGGTAGGTTCGACTCAACATATGGAATGTTTTTCTTCCTTAAAAATTCTCTGAGGCTGGGCGCAGTGGTGCATGCCTGTAATTCCAGAGACTTAGGAGGCAGAGGCAGGAGGATCACAAGTTGGAGACCAGAGGCAGTCTGCGTAAATGAGTGAGACTCTGTCTCAAAAAGTTACAAAAAATGGGGTGTGGGTGCAGGTCATTGTTACAGAACTTGCAAAGCATGCAAGTGTGAAGCCCTGGGTTCAACCTCCAGTACCAAAAAAAACCCAAAAATAATCGAACAGGGTTGAAGACGTAACTCCCATAACTCAGTGGTAAAAGAGTATTTACTTTATCAAGGCTCTGAATCCAACCTCCAGCACTGAAAAGCAAAAACAAAAAGCAAAAGAAAACAATAATAACAAAAAACAACTATCCAACAAAGTGTAAGGCTATATTTTGAGTTTACAAGATATAGTCTTAATAATAGCTGAAGACTTTGGAGGATCAACTGTAAATCATTTTCCTAAGTGCTTTATTCATTTAATGCTCTTATTAACACTGTGAAGTTGGTATAACCACAGCCTGCAATTTTAAAATGAGAAAATGGCTAGTCAGAGAATTTGGATAATTTGGCCAGGATTGCATGCAAATGTAGGTTTAATAAATTGTCCAAGATTAACAACAGGCAATATAGGACTTTCCACAAAGCCTCAAAACAGAGCCAATGTTGTTAAACACACTCTACATTGTTCATGATAAACGAGAGTATTACCTGAAATTGAGAAATTGAAATGAACAATATCTGAGATTCAACTTGCTTGTTTTAATGGAACAGATTAATGGGATTCACTTCTTTCCATATATACATAAGTCATAAACTGATCACGTCTTCTACCTACATCCTTTGCTTTCCCAGTTCTTAGTTATCCCTCTTTTAATTTCAGACTGAGTTTTTTATTTATTTATTTTTCTTTTTTAGTTTCTACATGTAAAACTTGTTCTTCTCTGTTGGCTTATTGCACTTAACATAATGTACTCCAGTGTGATCCATTGTGCTCTAAATGATGAGATTTAATTCTTCTTCATGGCTGAATTATACCCCATTGTATAGGTATGTATTATTTTACCCATTTGCCTGTTGATAGGGACCTAGGTTCATTCCATCCCTTAGCTACCATTAATAGTACTGCAATAAACATAGGATGCAGGTATCTCTTTTGTATACTTTATTTCTTTGGAATGTATACCTAGGAGTGAGGAGAGGTTGGTTTTTGGAAAGAAATAGATACAAATATTTACTTAGACTGAGAAAAAAGTACAAATGATTCAAATAAATATAATTATAAAATTAAAAAGAATATATTACAACTGATACTAAAGAAAAACACTATATCATAAAAGATTACTATGAACTGTTATATGCCAACTATTTGGATGACCTAGAATAAGTGGATAAATTCTTAGAAATATACTGACTACCAGAATTGAATGATAAAAATAATAGAAAATCTGAACATTCTGGTAATATGTAAGGAGATTGAATAGGAAAAAAAAAATAACTCCCTTCAAAGAAAAGCACAGCCTTTGTAGGAAAGCATTTAAAGGAAAATTAATATCAAATTATGAACCTATGAGTTTTACTACATATCAATCAAAAGTTTCCATAAACTATGTAAGCTGATTAAAGTATAATCAAAGTGATAAAATAATTGCACAATGGAAATTTCAAAAGCCTTATTACTCTGTACCCCACCACTACATATCAATTAAAGGGAAAAAGAAAAAGAAAATTAATATCAGTCCTTTGGAAACTTTTTCTAAAAGATTGAAGAGGAGGGAATACTTCTAAATCGATTTTATATGTCCAGAACTTCTCTGATACTTAAACTATATAAGCATATAACAAGAAAACAAAATTACACGTCAATAAACATGATGAACATAGATGCAAAAATCCTCAATGAAATACTTGCAAACTGAATCAACAGAACATTGAAATGACCATGAATCATGATCAAGTGTCATTTATCATCCAGATGGAATGGTGTTCTAACATATACAATCAATAAATTTAATACTCTACATTAATAGAATGAAGGATGGAAATTATATGATCATTTCAGTAGATGTCCAAAAGCACTTGGCAAAATTCAGAATCCTTTCCTGACAAAAATCTAAGTAAAGAAGGAATATATCCCAACCAAATAAATGTCACATATGGAACATTATAGGTGGCTTCATACTCCATGGTTAAAAATTGAAAGCCTTTGATATAATATCTGGAACAAGACAAGAATGTCAACTCTCACCACTTCTGTTCAACATAATGCCGGAAGTTCTAGCCATAGAAATTAGTCAAGAAAAAGAAATAAAAAGCATCCAGATAAAAAGTGTTTGTGCATAACTAATATTTTGAATATAACTAATAAATTAAGTAATGGTATAGAATACAAAATCAACAAAATCACTCAAGAAAATTTTATGAGGATACAAAATTAGGTGTATATTTGTGCTATAAAATTACAAATTATTAATTGCTACAAAACCCCTCTTATAATGGCACTAATAATAAAATCAAATAATTAGAGATAAATTTAGCCTATGAGGTAAAGATCTGTTTACTGAAAATTTTTAAGAAATTGATGAAATCAATTGAGATGGACACAAATGAAATGTGTCCCAAGTTCCATGTTCATGAACTACAAGAATTGCAATTTTTAATATAGTCATGTTATCCAAACTGATCTATAGATTCAATGCAATCCCTACAAAACTTCAAATTACATTTTTCACAGAAATAGAAAAAATGGAAAAGTGGATTAAAAAAATCTTAAAAACATAAGCTGTTGTTAGATGCCGTCGAGTCAGTATCCAACTCATAGTGACCCTACATACAACTGGGGAAACAGTATGGTCAGCGCTTCTCTGCTGTTCATAGGGTTTTCAATGGGAGATTGATTTTTGGGAGGGGGTTGCCAGGTCCTTCTCCCAAGTCTACAGCTTCTGGTGTTCCCAGGCGGTCTCCCATCCAGGTACTAACCAGGCCCGACCCTGCTTAGCTTCCAAGATCTGACGGGATCGGATGCCACAGGGCTACAGCTGCAGGCTAAAAACATATAGAACCACAAAAAAACCTAAATAGCAAAACAATTATCATCAAAAACAACAAACAGAGCCACATGCAGTGGCACATGGCTGTAATATCAGCGCTGCACTGGGAGAGAGAATGAAGAATTTGTGAGTTCAACACTAACCTGGGCAATGTAGCAAGACTCTTTTAAAACAAACAAAACAAACAAAGAACAAAAGAAAAAATAAAACTAGAGGCATCATACTACCTAATTTGAAACACATTACAAAGCACATTGTACTGGTATATAAAACAGGCATATAGACCACCAAAAGAATAGAAAGCCCAGTGATACCTATTTAAGATAAATTGATCCTTCACAAAGATGCCCAAAGGACATAGTAGAGAAAGAACAATCTCTTTAAGAACTAGTGTTTGGAACACTAGTTGCACATGCAGAAAAAACAAAAATTCACTCTTATCTATCATACACACACCAAAAAGCCCCTCAAAATGTATTAATGATGTAAATGTAAGACCTGAAACTATAAAATTAACAGAAACAAACATGGGAAAAGTTTCTTGTCATTGGTCTTGGCAATGATTTTGTTGTCTGTATTGCCAAAAGCTCAGGAAACAAAATAAAAATTGGATAAATTTGATTTCACAAACTGAAAAAGACCCTTTAAACATTAAGTAACCAACAGATGAAGAAACTTATGGAATGGCAAAAATATTTGTGAAGTATATATATAATAAAAATTAATATAAAATATATATAAGAAACTTAAACAACTCAATAATAAGAAAAAAATACCATTAAACAATGAGCCAATGACATGAATGTACATTTCTAAAATAGAACATAGAAATGGCATGGAAACATGGAAAACACTGTTTTGTGTGAAATAAGACAGATACAGAAAACAAATACTGCATGATCTCACTTATATGTGGAATCAAAAATGTCAAATTAATAGGAGCAGAGTATAAAATGACTATAGCTAGGGGATAGATGGAATAGAAAATTTCAGTCAGGTGTTACAGTTAGGTACAATGAATAAATTCCACGGATGTACAAATGGTTACTATAGTTAATAATCCTCTGTTGTGTGTTTGAAATTTGCTTTGAGGGTAAAAAAAAAAAAAGATAAGCAAATATATATGTGGATTAGTTTGACTGTGATAATTATTTCATAACATATCCATATACTAAAAACATCATATTGTACACTGTAAATATACAATTTATAATTGTTGATATTAGTTCAGCAAAACTAGAGAAAAAGAATTTGATATATAATAATAATGCGAACATGGTATCCTTTTTTATTTTACTTTGTTGCTATTATACTTTAGCTTTTGGTACAGTTGCTTAAAATAACTCAAAAATATAAATATTGATAGTGTTGATATAAGTGTAAAATTGCGAATTTTGTGTACTTTTTCTCCTACTTGATTTTTGCTAATCTTGCCTAGGAAATTTAAACTTAAAGCAATTACTAAATATGGCTATAAATGAGAAGCAAAAGATATTTTCTGGAAAAAGGCTCATGGTCCTGAAGAAATTTAACATATATCCCTTTCCATAAAACATAGTGTCTGTATTGTTTAATGGCACCCATACTGGTTATAATAAATGCTACTTATTGTTTCATTTCTTATATTCTGTAGCTAAAGCACCTGTGAATAATCAATAAAATTCATGGGAAATCAAACTAAGATAGGAAGAATCCACAGAAAATAAAACATCTAGTCTTACTATTTTTGCATGTAGAAAGTATAGTTCATCAGTTTCTCTGGATTCATAGCATTTCATAATTTCTTTTGAAATGTCTTAGACATTTGTAATCAGGCACTTCAAGGCTTAGAACCGCTTCCCAGAGAACTTCTGGCTTTAGGAGTTCGGTCCATGGAAAATAACATTGTGGTTAGTGGTTCTCCATTTCGTATCTGTTGGAATTACATGTATTTTATTCTCTTTTGTATTTCTTCTTCCATATAAAATTAAGTTTATAATTCAATGAAATTAAAGCCATTATAGCTATAATCCAACAAATAAATCTCAGAATGAAAAATATTTAGATTCTGTAATCAAATTGTGTCTGTCACTACTGGTGCTATAATTCTTTTTCCCAACACTTTTATCCCTCTCGAATCATCAATAAGCCTCCGTGACCTCTGTGGATGAAGCCCAGGACCAAAGCATCATTCATCAAGCTGCTTCATCTGCTGCTACTGAAAGATATGAGAGTAGTTCTCTGGCATCTTTCCAACAGAAGTGAAGTCTGTATTGTTATTTTAAAAAAATTCCCTTGTTATGCAGTTGCTTTTTATTCTTAGTTTGTCCCATCATTTTAAAACTACTCATAGGCACACTGTGTGTGTGTGTGTGTGTGTGTGTGTGTGTGTACCTCACATATCCACCCAATTATCTTAATACATTATTTATTATTTTTATTATGTGCATCTTACCAGCATTTCCTCTTCTAAAAACTGATCAATAAAAGGCGAAGGATATGTGGTTTCTCCCTAGTCAAAACAACATAAAGCTTGTTGATATGTGGGTTTTGATGAAAACATTGCCCTGTGAGATTGCTGGGAGAAATGAATGGGGGAAGCAATATAATAAATGCTGTCCAAGTGGAAGTAGCATCATCACTTATACTATTTTTGAAAAAGAAATAATTTTATTGCTAGGAAAGTAGCTAAAATGACTGAGATTCCTACTTTTTATACTAAAGTTAATGAAATAGCAAAATCTTTGAAGTCAAGGATTATGAAATTCATAGTTGAGTCCCCTTCTCATAGGTAGTATAGTTATTGGCATTTACTAAGTGATCACTAAATGACTAGAACAAAAACTACATGAATTTTTGAAAAGGAAGAAAATGTCACAGTGTGGCTATTGTCATACCAAGTTGGTATGTTACAGAAACTATTATACCTGAAGAATAAGAGAACCAGTCTGGAAAAACACATAATGTGATTTTAATTTGCTTATCTTATTCCATAGTATGAGTATTTTTTCTATATTTTAAAACTTAACAAAAAGTTTCTGTGTTACCATACTTGTTAAGCAGGTATATTATGCACCAAGAAAATGGAAAAGAAATAATTCTAACCTGTACTCTTAGTTGGTTATAGAATCTGACTTACTATTCAACATTCCTATTGATAATTATGAGACAGATTAGATAGTCTTTAATTTTATTTTATGATTAAATATCAATAGTTTAGTAATTTTATTCTGTAACTTTTTCCAATGGAAAAGATAAGAGCAATGATTATTAAATGATGAAGAATCTCCAAGTCATATGGAATTATGGAAATTTGGACCTTTACTTTGTCTCAGTGTCTATCACGTCCTCATCTTTTCTTTGTTAAGTGAAGAAAGTGAGGTTCTTACAGATTAAATTCAATGCTAAAGAGTTCCAGAGAGAAATAGTTATAGAAAATGAGCAAGAACATTGTTATTCCAGGAATATTATTCCTGTTTTTAATTAGCTTAGTTGGAAATTTCAGTAACTGTTAGTAGTTTATTTCAGATAATCTTGGGTGATTTACCCTCTTATTCTCTGTTTGTTTTGTTCTTTATTGGATGATTTTTGTTTTGTTTCATTTTTATATTTTAAAGATCAGCCAGGAAGACCTTGCATCCATCCAAAGTATCCAGCCACTTTGAGTTTCATAACTTCTGGCTCAGGTCAGAGACAGTAGCATGTCAAGTTTATTGGAATAAACTAGTGGCTCTGCATCTCCACTGTTTCTTCAAAGTAACCTTTATTAGTATCTGCTAACATCAAGGTTGTGTCCTAAGCCATCTTTGTATGTAGATGCTAATTACTTTTTATACAGCAAGCCAATTTTGTACTGAATTTTCACCATCTAATTGGGATATGTTAAAATAAAAGCTAATCTATGGCTCAGGATTGGCAGACATCTTAATTGTCTATTAATTATTCTTTTACGCTTGTGACCTGATGGGGCCACCAAAAAAGTCACTGATATTTGCTCTAAATTCATTCTGAAGATTTCTGAGCCCCAGACAAAAATGAAAATGATTTGTTGCTTGCAGAATAAAGAAAACATCATGGGAAATATTTGATGTGTAGCTAATTTTTTCCTCTACCTTGTGAGAGAGTGAAATGCTCAAATATGTTAAATCTCTTTTTACCTCAGCATTCTCTTAATTTTAAATTTTAAATTTTCATGGGTTGTAACACTCATACTGTTTCTTTTTATGCTTTCTAGATATTTGTATCTTTGAGGTTTTATTTATTTGTTTGCTTGCTTTTAGCCAATCCTAAATTCATTCCTAGATCAAAAGTCTTCTTCAATTTTAGTATCATTTGTAGTTTTTAATCTTGTTTTTTCCTATTTTCTTCTCTTTGATGGGACAGATTTAGTTATTATAATAGAAAAACTCTGACAGGTATGTGACCTGGAAGGAGAGTAGACATTCATTACAAAAATTGCAGGTGGGAAATAAGCATCTGCTAACATAAGCAAGCTCTATGGTAATCAAAGACTTCCAAATTAAAGCAATAAAAAAGAACATTTAAAACCTATTAAATCAGCAAACATAATACCCAATGCTAATGAAGTTGGGGTAAAACTGGTGCATTCATACATTAGCTACTAGTAATGTAAGTTGGTGCAAAGCTTTTGAAAAACAATGTCACAGTAATCTTGTAAACTTTGAAAGTTATTTCTACACATTGATTTCCAAAGCCCTTTTTAAAAAAAATAATAAAAGCAAAACAAATTTTCAACCCTATGATGTTATTTGAAGTTGTTTCTTATTTCAAAACATTACCAAAATAGTGAAAATGACCCAAATGAGCCAAAAATCTTACAAATTAATATTAGGTTAAAAAGAAAGAGAATCTGAAATTATATGAATATTATGTATGTTCATGGTTGAACAGTAAAGTGTAACAAATGACCAAAGTACTTTTTGGCCTACAATGTCAGGATTATTTAGTTGGTTTCATTTTCAAAATTCCCTTTTATTATATTGTAATAATAGTTTATATAAGCAATTTTTATAATATGAAATCATATTAAGGTTATAGTTTTCCTTTGGGGTATAATAAGTTTAAAGGAATATGTTGATGATATATTAAAATCAAGCTAGATAGCTTGTAGGATGCAGCAGGAGATTTAACTGGAAGAGAATAAAACTCAGAGAAAAAAAATCTATGGAAAGAAAACTTAATTAACCTAATATAGACAGTATCTACTTTTACCTTGGACATATGTTTGAATAAAGCAAAAGTACTAATCATCTCTATTATAGTAATAAAATTGTTACTGACCAAAGTCCACCTTCTTACCACTTCAGACCAAATACTTTGTAGCCAACTTTGATGGGAAAGAAATCAGTTTTATTCAAGGGCCAACATCCTGGAAGATGGAGGAGGCTATCATCCCCAAAGCTCCATCTTAGGAAGCTCAGGCACAGGACAGCTTTTATAGGGAAGAAAAGGTGGAACAGGGGGTCATCGGGGAGGAGGACTAGTACTCAGCAGGAGTCTTCATCATCTAGGGCTAGAGCCTCCTTTTTTCCCCCTCTCTGGGCAGACTATCACAATTGACCTTTACCTCTTGAGGCTGGTTACAAACACACAACTTTTTTGCAGGCTAAATATCACAGCAATTTACATGTTTTGTGTTAGTTGATATACAGAATTAAAGAGTAAGAAGGGTCTTACACATTCTAATGTTAGCTGAACTCATATGTTCTGGGTTCTATAACTCTAAAGGATTATTTAGCAGTTAATATCTCACTTATTCAAGTGTGGCTTTTCTTTATAATTTAGAATGACAGGTAGAGGACCTGGAACCAAAAGTAACTGCTCAGAACAACTCACAAAGTAATGTCACTGTTACAAAATCAGTGAAATTCTTTTCCTTGGTGCTTGTTGTGTTATCTATATTTCACCTACCAAATGCCAATATTTTTTTATATCTCTTCTTTTATGTATATTTATTTGTATCAATTTCCTCAAAATTGTTTTTGAAGGTTATTTCAGTATTAGATAGTGAATCTATGGATTTTACATATATAGTATTCATAAGATGTTAAGCATCCTAACATGTACTAAATATTACCTTATGATTTTTTATACATTTCTTTTTTTTTCTTCATTTATTGAGTATCTTGTGATGAATCTATTTTAGTTGCCATTTGGATTTCTAGTCTTCCTTTTCAATGTGAATCACATTCTCATCCCATTTATCCCTCTATATCATTTAAAATCATGAGTGAGTTAAACAACATGACAGCTTCGATGTGCTCCAGATGTTTCAGGAACTGCATGTTCATAGTTTTTGCCAATAGGTTTAATAGAGTAAATGGTATTTGGTTCTATTAAATCCTTAAATCATGATTGTCCTTTATAAGAATATAAAAACTCAAAATTATTGTTTAAAATACAGATCTATAAATCTGATTATGGAGGACAAAGTCCTTCCATAGCTACAATTCTTACAATTGTGATGGCAATTTTTATTGACATACCTGTGAAATAGTTTCCATGCATATGCAGACAAAAACAGAATTTTTCAGATGTTTTCTTAGCATAAAAAATGTTTAGGCATTAATCTTTATTTTCAATGCATGTGCTTAAAAACTTTCTTCAAAAAAGCCAATATCTCTTCCAAGATCATAAATGAAAACACATATTTTCTTATTTTCAAAAGCATCTTTTTATAATAAATATCATTTATAATATCTCAATGATACTGGGAAAGGCTGATTCATTATTATAGTACTCCACCTCCACATGAAATTGTTATTAATCTTGGGAAAGGGGAGCTTGGTACTTTTGGGGAGTAGCTTTTACCTGTGTTTTCAATATGGTGGCATAGGCTAGCCTAAATATTGATTGAAATCTTAAATATATTGATCTTCATATAAATAATTCATAAGCAAATTCTGGTAACTTAAAGATATAACAAAGAAAGAAGGAAATACGTTCTAGGATTTCACAATCTGCACAGCAAGTCAGTCTATTCTTGAGAATTTTCCAGTGTGGAAAGTGAATATATCATTTATCCTTTAAAATTATACACGAAACAAATTTATTTCATTTTAAAAGGGAAAAATGGAACTCTCTACTGTGTGGATACATGAGATCATTTAAAAAAATAGAGAATCCCACACAATCCTTCCAAAATATATGTGTAACAGCTCCATGGTTAAAACCTCCCTGTGTCTCTGTCTCTGTCTCTTTTTCTCTTTATACAAAGGTATCTTCAATATGATTTGCTATTATTAAAGAAATTAGAATCCATATAATTTTTCTTTGTTTTTAAATTTATCTTAAATTTTTCCTTCTGATAGAAGTAAATATCAGCTTCTGGTGTCATTAGAATCAAAGGGAATTTGCACTAGACATTTGTTTTAAAATGGTAGGATAGATTTTTCTGAAGCTGTTGCAGTAAGGGTAGCCTTCATTACAATATAGCAAAAACTATTGGGGTTTCTAGCCAAAGGGCAAAATACAATGGAGTTACTTGCTAGAAAATGACTAAGGGGCACTTGATTAAATATCAAGGGTAAGAGTGTTCTTTATGTTACTGAAATCTGAACTGTTTGCTACTGTACAAAAAACCCAGGAGTCAGAAGCTAGTGGAAAAAGGATCAGTCAAGGCTGGACCTGAGCAAGATAGAGGAGACCTCTTCATCAAACATCTCCACTTTTAGGACTCGAGAGGATGAAGGGCTCATGGGACACAGTGAGACAATGGGCCAGGAATCCCCAGGCTGGGCAGGTTCTTTCTCTTCAGAGCGATCTGCTTTTCCTCTTCTTGTATTCCTGTATCTTGAACCTCATTGGGCCAGCATCTGCATGTTAGTAAATTGATTCATATGAACCTGAGGAGATGAGGGGGCATTTCTGAGGCCACCATCTAAGAAGGATGGATGTAAAATGATTACAGAAAGGACTGGGAGAGGAAGCAGAAGCAAATAAACGATTTTGATTAAGATTGGGAGGGTGGCAAAAGCTAAAGGCTCCAATCCATCACCTCATATTTCTATTCTCCTCTCCAAAATAATCAACTTAACAAGTTTGTTGTTCTGGACATTTTCTCATTTACAGTATAAATATGGTTTCCCAGCTACCCCACATTTAAATTTCTACTGCACAATACTAAGCACAGATTCAAGTGTTAAGTATATTAAAGGAACCAGTGAGTGAATTACTTCCTCTTAAATTATTCCAACACACACAGACACACACAGACACACACACACACAGAGACACACACACACACACAAATATACAGATGTGTATCACTTTTTAATGAATAAATTATTTTTCAGTCTGTACTTATCTCTGCATAATCTGGATGAGATTTGTTCTTGCCTTGAGTAATATTTCTATAGCCAGATGTAGTAGTGTAGGCCTATAATCCCAACACTTAATAGTCTGAAGTGGGAGGATCACCAGTTTAAGGTCTACCTGGACTATATAGGGAGATCCTCTCTCAAGATAAACAAAATAAATAAATAAATAAATAAATAAATAAATAAATAAAAAGTTTCCATATTGCAATTTTATGCTCATTGCCCTTTTATGTAAGAAGTTTCTTTGTAATGCTAAAGATACCATTTATCAAACATACTATTATTTTACTCAAGTGAAATGTTGGCTTTGCATACTTGTATTTTAAAATCTCTTGAATTATTATGCCTTATTTTCTTACTTGAAGTTAGCCATTTCTCAAATAATTGTCCTCCAATATCATATCTTTTGTCTCACAATCTTCCCACCTTGACCTGCTCTTGATTTATCTTGTATTTTCCTTGGTATCACAATTTGAAAAGGAAAAAAACAAAACAGAAAAAGAAAGACATCTCATATACACACATTTAACTTTGGTCACTTGTTTGTTGTTGTTTTGTTGTTAGGTGCCATTATGTTGGGTTCAACTAATAGTGACCCTATGTACAATAGAAGGAAACCCTCCCTGACACTGTGCCATGTCCAACACTATGTCAGTGCTTCTCCGCTATTCATACCAATTGCTATGGCTGATTATTTCAGGAGGAGAATGCAGTGTCCTCCTCCCAAGCATACATCACCTATTCCTAGGTGGTCCCCATCCAAATACTAACCATGCCTGATGCTGCTAGCTTCCAAGATTGGATGTCAGGGTGGTATGTCTGCTCATGCACTACTCTATACTTAAGATGTAGCATCTGAATTCAGGTTCTGTCTAATTCAAAACTAGAACTACTTGTTGCCTTGATTAAATGTCTTAATATTTCTATGATGCAGTTCCTCATTTAAACTGGAGATAATAATAGATTCTATCTCATTGAATTTTTGAAAGGATTAAATGAGTTAATTTGTGAGATGTGCTTAGAGTGTTGCTGTTAGGTACTATCAAACTGGGTCCAACTCAGTGACCGTGTGTACAATACAATGAAACACCCCCTGACACTGTGCCATGCCTGGTGGTGTCAGTGCTTCTCTGCTATTCATAGGGTTTTCAAGGGCTGGTTGTTTCAAGATTGTTTTGGTAGTGGGTTAGTAAGTCGTTCTCCTATTTTTGTGGTGCTTGGTATGGAACTGAGGACCTCAGAGAGTGCAAGAAGGCACTCTACTAAGTGGGCTAAACCCTGGCCTCCTGATTAGAGTGTTGTTGTTGTTAGGTGCCATCCAGTCCTGTCTGACTCATAGAGACCCTTACAGGGTTTTCAATGGCTGATTGTTTCAGGATTGACTTGAGAGTGGGCTGTCATGCCCTGCTCCCATTTTGGGAATCAAACCTGTAACCTCAGAGATGGTAGAGCAGCACTCTACCAACTGAACTAAATCCCAGCTCCATTAGATTGCTGTTGTTGTTGTTGTTAGGTGCCATGGAGTTGGTTGCAACTCATAGAGAACTTCATAAGGTTTTCAATGGCTGATTGTTTCAGGATTGTTTCAGGTCCCTGCCACTCAAGAATTCCTTATCTGTGTAACGGGTGAGGATTGCTAGGTCCTTCTCCTGTTAATTAGAGTGTAGCACACAGTAAGTTGCTCGAGTGATAGCTAAATGTGATATGTTTGTATTGGACTCTCATGAAATTATCTATTCAAAGATTGGAGGCTCTTTCCAATGGTATTTGGGTAATTTTTTTAAGAAGTTAGTACTAATAAAACTTTTTCACTAACACTGGTAAAACTGCATCACATTCAATTCAAATTCATAATGTTCACATATTTGATTCTAACTAAGAAACTACCTGTCTCTTGTGTACTTCCTAATATAGTTCTCACAGTAGCTGTCCTAATACTTTGAAACTTCTCATACTATCCAATCATCCCACCATCTTTTTCATTCTCAAAGAGTAATCTGGTTTTCTGCTTCACTGGAATTAGGTTCACTTTCCTCTTTGAAATTTTTCTATCTCAGTGTTTTTATCCATTTAATGCCTTCCTGTTTCATGAGAAAAATTTCCTCTAGCTATTTTATGCTTCAATCTTCTTAAACCTCTCCTTTTCCAATTCTTCCAGTCCTTGAGAAATCTGCTATGCTTGTTTTCATCTTTAAGCTGTCCTATCTTGACTGGATTCCCTATGTTTACTTATAAGATTCCAACTTCTTCCTATTCTGAAATTACTCTTTCTCCCCTGAATTACCCTTCCTTTTTCCTCCTGTTTCTTACAACTTTTAGTTATTTTCTACTTTAACTTACTTTCTCATAAATAACTAAAATGTGAATTAACAGATACTCTCAATGACCAAACTTCTTTAAATTGATCAAATATTTGTGTACCAGCCACCCAATATATATATATATATTTGGAAATCTTATGGTGATGTTGTTAGGTGCCATCAAGTTGAGTCAGACTCATAGCAACCCTATGCCATGCCCAGCTCTGTATCAGTGCTTATCTGCTATTCATAGACTTTTCAATGGCTGATTATTTTGGGAATGGGCAGCCAGGTCCTTCTTCCATTTTTTGTGGTGCTGGGGATCGAGCCTAGGGCCTCAGAGAATGCAGAGCAGCATTTTACCAGCTTAGTTAAACCTCTGCAGCCATATCACCCTGGCATCCAGTCCCATCTGATCTCAGAAGTTAAGCAGAGTCACCTTGGTTTGTCCATGGATGGGAGACTGCCAGAGAGTACCAAGTGCTATAGCCTAGGAAGAAGGACCTGGCCACCCATTCCCGAAACCATCAGCCATTGAAAATTCTATGAAGAGCAGAGAAGCACTGACTGTTTTGGTGGGCATGGCACAGTGTCAGGAAGTGCTTTTTTCCTTTGGACATAGGGTACAAAAGAACCTGACTTGATGGCACCTAACAACAACAACAACAAGGTGATTTTATTAGGAAGTGGGAACTTTGGGAGATAATTAAGTCATGAGAGTGGAGCCTTCATGAATGACATTAGAACTGATTTTTAATTTTTAATTTATTGTTAAATTTGAAATAGGTTCTCACTATGTAGTCCAGGCTGGCCTCAGATTAGCAATCTCCTCCCAAGTGCTGGTTTTCCAGTTGTTTGGCATCACACTTGGCTTATTGGTATTTTTAATAGGAATCTTAGAGAGTTCTCTTACCATCTCATGTCATGTGATGTTATAATGAAAAGTCTGCAACCTGGAAAAATATCTTGACCAGAACCTCACCATGCTGACACATTGACCTTGGACTTTCATTCTCAAGAACTGTGAAAAGTAAACTTCTGTTGTTTATAAGTTTATCAGGATGTGCTATAGCAGCCCAAACTAAGATGCCCCTTAACATTAATAGCACACTTTTAAAAATCTTTCTTTTTGTTTCTTTCTTGTTTCTTTTCTTTTCTTCTTCTCCCCCCCTGCCCCCCCCCTTTTTTTTTTCATCAAAAAACGTTTGTTGAAAGCCACTAGGTATCAGGCCTTATTATCACTATGGTACAAATATCCATAGCAAAAGGTCCCTGCCACTAAAGAATTCCTTATCTGTGTATGAGCCATATGATTAGTTTCACTGTAATACAAGGAGAAAATGATCACTCCACTGAAGGAGCTACAGTAAAATTATTTTTCTCCTCTATGCCATGAAACATGTACCCTTCTGTTAGGGATTTTGATTGAGGAGCTGTAGTAATGCCTGTCCTTCTCCTTTGGCAGCAATTATGACGTGATAGAGGTAGATCTTTAAATGTGTTCGTCTGCTCTACATAATGACTGTTGGCTACATAGTATTCAGAGGTGAAGGTACCTCTGGAGTCCACCTACTTGAATATTCTGAAAGTAATGTGGATACCTCAGTATTTACTTAATTTCTGTGTATATGAATGTGTCCTTGTAGGAAAGTTATATTTGCATTTTTACTTCAGATAGGAGTAAATTTATTGGAAAGAACACTGGCTAGAGATTAAGGAGATTCCATTTTAAATCATGGCTCTGGACATCAGTAGTTGAACTAGTGAGAATCTCTAATTAATATGGTCTCCAATGTACTCATCAAAATAAATTGGCTCAGTTTTTTTAATATGTTCTCTTCTTTGTTTACATTTATGCCCTAGATGCTCTCATCCAGTCACATGGCTTTAAATATCACATTTGTGGTGACAATTGTCAAATGTACAATTCCAATAAAGAACTTTCTTTCCTGACATCAGCTCTGCATGTTTTTGTCCTACTCCTTCACTTCCACAAGGACTTCTATTGGAATTTCAAACATTTCATGCTCAGAAATGAAACTGCTGAATATTCTTAAGACTGATCTATTGTGGCAAATGGTAAGTCTGGACTATCTAAAGTAACACGTGTCTGAAACCTGATTCATTCTTTATTCTTTATTCTAACTCAGAAAACAGTCTTCTACCTTCCTGTCACAAGCAAGTGGTAACTTTTTCACCTGTAGTTCAGAAACCTTAGAACTATCCTTAATTTTCCATCTCTTATACCTTGTAAGTGATACAAGAGCACATATTCTTGAATCTACTTTTAACATAAATCCAGAATCTCACTTCACAAACCCACCACTTTTTAATACCTCTGATACTTCTTAGCTCCTTATTCTCTATTTTTCTTTACAACACTTATCACTATATGTATTTACATGTATATGTGTGTATTCACATAGGTGCTCAAATACCAGGGTGACAAAAAGTGTATCCACACATGTTATCTATATGTTACTTTTAAAGTTGAATTATGATAGCAATATGCAGTATGATGTTCACTCAAAAGATGATGCTAATCTAATGAAAGCTAGAGCCACCGTGTAACAGATAGGACAGTCAGGGAAAATGGCAGGAGCAAAAAGCAAGGAGCACAAGACAGTTTTGAAGTAGCATTTGAAATTCTAGAACATTATGGAAGTACAATGACAATGGAGGGCTGAGTGAGCAGCAGAACTGCTAATATGCCTAATAATTGCACATATTCATGACAAGTTTGAAATGCATGGTACTGTGTGTGATATGCACAAGGAAACATCTGGGAACCTCATAAAAGAACAAGTTCTGCTTGTTCTGTTATGGTGTTGGAACAGTTCACATGCTTTCCACAGAAGTCTACCAAGCAATGTACAAATGAAGCAGGAGTTAGCAAAACAAGCATAAAACATGTTCTTAAAACAGCAAAATGGAACGTTTTCATCACAAGATAGGTATACATTTTTGGAACCCTCTGTATATCTACTATGTGTGTATATTATATATGTATATAGAGTATATAGATATATTATTGTTGTTATTGTTAGTTGCCATTGAGTTGGGTCCAACTCATAGCAAACCTATGTACAATAGAACAAAAAATTCCCTAACACTGTGTCAGGCACATTATCTTTTTTATGCTTAAACACATTGTTGCAGCCACAATGCCAATCCATCAATAATTGGAATGTAAAATGTACTTAGTATGAATCTAGGAAAACTAGAAATCATCAAAAGGGAAATGGCATGCATAACTTTAGACATTCTAGGGATCAGTAAGCTAAAACGGACTGGCATGGGCCATTTTGAATCAGGTAACCATAGGGTCTGCTATGCTAGGAATGATAGATTAAAGAGAAATGGGGTTGCATTCATCATCAAAAAAAGTAAATCTCAAGATCTGTCCTGAAATATAGTGCTGTCAGTGATAGAATAATATTCATATGCCTTCAAGGAAGGCTAGCTAATATGAATATTATTCAAATTTATGCATCTACAACTAAGGCAACAAATGAAGATAGGGAAGATTTTTGACAGCTTCTGCAGTCTGAAATAGTTTGGCCATCCAGTCAGGATGTACTGATAATTATTGGTGACTGGAATGCAAAAGTTGGAAACAAAGAAGGCTCAGTAGTTGGAAAATATGGTCTTGGTGACAGAAACAATGCTGGAGATCCCATAATAGAATTTTATCTGACGAATGACCTTTGCATTTCAAATACATTTTTTTCACCAATATAAAGGCAACTATACAAATGGAATTCACCAGATGGAACATACAGGAACTAAATTGACTACATTTGTAGGAAAAGATGATAGAAAAGTTCAATATTAAATGTCAGAAAAAGACCAGCTGCTGATTGTGGATCAAACCATCAACTGTTCATATGCGGGTTCAAATTGAAACTGAAGAAAATTAGAACAAGTGTACGAGAACCACTTAAGTAAGTGTAAGTAAGGTCAGTTTGAATCAGACTATATCACACTTGAGTTTGGAGACCCCCTCAAGAAATTAGATACATTATACAATAATGATTGAAGACCAGGTAGGTTGGAGCATAACACCTAGAAAAAACAGGATCAAGTTGAGTACATTTGTGGAAAGAGAAAATCAAAAACCTCAATATCAAAAGTCAGACTAAAATCAGGTGCTGATTGTTCATCAGACAATCAAGTGCCCATGTTCTGATTCAAACTGAAACTAAAGGAAATTATAACAAGTGTATGAGATTCACAGTAGGACGGTCAGTATATCCCATTTGAGTTCAGAGACTACCTCAAGAACAGATTTGATGCATTAGACACTAATGATTGAAGACCAGATGAGTTGTGGAATAACATCAAATATATCACTCATGAGGAAACAAAAGGTAATTAAAAAGAAAGGAAAAAAGGAGAAAAAAAATATATATATATCTTACACATAACCATTTCCCTTAGACTATCTCTATCCTGATGTGAGTGCTTTATGGGAAAAAAGACAGTCTGTGTTGTATTCTGCAGAGAATTCACACAGCAACACTCATATCAATAGTTTGAGACTATTTACCCAAATTTGGAAAAGCTTTCCTTAAAGAAGGTGGTTTTACTTATAAAAGTTGTGTAAGGAGATTAAAAAGAAAAGATGAGAAGGATATAACAAGGAGAAGAAATAGCACAGAATAGCACCACTTTTGTGTGTTACATTCTGTCGAGTCGGGTCTGACTCATAGCGATGCTTATGCACAGCAGAAGGAAACACTTCTCAGTACTGTGCTAGGCACATCATCTTTATTATGATTAAACTCATTCGTGCAGTCATTTTGTCAATCCATGTAGTTGAGGATCTTCCTTTTTTTTGTTGACCTGCCACTCTTCCAAACATGACGTCCTTTTCCAGGGATTGGTGCCTTCTGACAACATGTCCAAAACATGGAAGATGCAGTCAGTCATCCTTGCTCCCAAGGAGCACTCTGGTTGCATTTTTTCTAGGATGGATCTATTGGTTCTTTTGGCAGCTCATGGTATATTCAACATTTGTCTCCAGGACCATAATTCAAAAGCATCAATTCTTCTGCTGTCTCCTTTATCCAATGTCCAGCTTTCACAGACATCTGATGAGACTAAAAGTATGTCATGAATCAGACACACCTTCCTCTTCTCTGTGACATCTCTACGACTTCCATTTAATTCCATATGTAATTCAGGATCAGAATGAATAATGAAATTTGGCGGCAACAAAGGTATAGACTTACATACATTGTTACTAGATTTCCTTTCACCTCTATAGAAATAATAGACACAAGAGAAATGCCTTGAGTTAAAGCATAGAATCACTTTGAAGACCTTCTTCCCCTCCACCCCAGTACTAGGGGTTGAATCCAGAGCCCAGAACATGATTAGGCAACTGCTCTAACACTGACCAGTGAGCTACAAACTCAGTGCCCTTATAACTTTTGAGACAGGATCTTGCTAAATTGTATGGGCTGTCTCTGGCCTCAAATCTGTGATCCTCCTTTCTGAGCCTCTTAAATTGCTGGGATTAGAGTAATGCACCATGACACTTGGATTAAATATCCACTTAATTTTTCTTCTACTCCAAATGATGGCCATGACAATCTTCTTAAAGAGAAAGATAAATATTAACATGAAGAAATACTCTTGTTTTTATAGAGTTACTCTTGCTGTTGTTACGTGCTGTTGAATTGGTGTCCAACTGATAGTGATCCTATGTACAAGAGATGAGACACTATTGTTGTGCTTCTTCACTGTTCATAGAATTTTCAATGGCTGATTATTTTTTGGGAGTAGATTGCTGGGTCATTCTCCCAAGCCTACAGTACCTGCTGTTCCCAGATGATCTCCCATCCAAGAATTAACCAGGTTCGACTGTGCTTAGCTTCTGAGATCTGACAGGATCAGACGTCACAGGGGTATAGCTGCAGACTTTCACAGAGTGGCTAGAAAAATTTTAGGATAGTCATATATGTGGATGGTAAGATATAATCATACTTGATATTGTTGTTAGGTGCTGTCAAGTCGGTATCTGATTCAAAGCGACCTTACTTACAATAGGCGAAACAATATTGTTACTGTTTCTCTGCTATTCATAGGGTTTTCAATGGCTGATTGTGTTTTGGGAGTGGGTTGCTGGGTCCTTATCCCAAGCCTACAGCACCTGGTTTTTCCAGGTGGACTCCCATCCAAGTATTAACCAGGCCTGACCCTGTTAGCTTCTGAGATCTAACAGGATCAGAACTCAGAGTGGTACCCCTTCAGGAGTAGTCAGACTTAGCCACTTCAAAATGTCAAATCTCTATTTACAAGACAATTATAAGTAACAAACAATATTACATCTTATGTTGAAGAATACTCAATAGTTTTCAGAGTTTATCCAGATTCATTATCTTATTTTGCAACATTATATCAGTGGTTAGAATAGATGCTACTAGTCCTACTGGAGCAGTGAAGAGGAATCACTGTGGGTGGGAGGATGTCAATGTGTGTGTGTGAGAGTGCATGTGTGTCAGAGAGAGTATTGTGTAAATGAGGTCATTAATGAGAGACAAGAAAAATGTGAAAGAGGTTATAAGTGAGATGCTGCTAAAAAGTAGATTGTCCTAAAGTCTATAAAGCTGACCTAAGCCTACAGAAGGTTAAAAGGATGCTTAACCAGAATTGCCTGTGAAGATATTTACTTAGAAGACCTATCTAGCTGAAATGATGAGAAATGTGTGTGAAATTCATATTATTGTCCATCATAGTTGACACTTTATAATGTTTAAGAATTCTGAAGGAACATTTATTACTGAAATAAATTACTGTGTGGTGTGTCTGAGATACCTACTCAGAAATTCCAAGGATATTGAACAGTTAGGTTAACACTTCGAAAAAAATCTGAATTGCAAGTTTGAGACCAGAGGCAGTCTGTGTAATTTAGCAAGACCCTGTCTCAAAAAGTAAAAAAACGGCATGAGGTTGCAGCTCAGTGGTACAGCACTTACAAAGCATGCAAGCGAGATGCCCTGGGTTCAACCCCCAGTACCGCCAAAAAAAAAAAAAAAAAAAAAAAAAAAAAACCACATGGCCTACTCTGGGTGATCAGGAAAAAATTATGATCAAGGAGTATTTAAGCATGGGTTAAAAATAGTTGAATGTTGTTGTTGTTAGGTGCTATCAAATCAGGTTTGACTCATAGCAACCCTCATAGGGCTTTCAATGGATGATTTTTTTAGGATTGCTTCAGGAGTGGATTGACATGTCCTTCTCCTATTTTTATTTTTGTAGTGCAGGGGATCAAATCTGGGTCCACAAAAAGTGCAGAGTAGTGATCTACCAACTGAGATAAACTCCAACCTACAGCCATCTAATTCCATTATTGATGATAAGTATTATAATAGCTACAATGTGTTGATCACTTATTACGTGCTACACACTATGCCAAAAACATTATAAAGTTTTTCTTGTCTAACTATAACAATCATGCTTTTGTTGTTGTTAGGTGCCATAATGTTGTCTCTGACTCACAGTGACCCTCATAGGGTTTTCAATCGTTGATTGTTTGGGGATTGATTTGGGAGTGCACTGCCAAATCCTTCTCCCATTTTATGGTGCATGGGATTGAACCCAGGGCCTCTCACTTGCATGTTCTCAGAAAGTGTGGATCAGTGCTTTACCAACTGAGCAAAACCTCAATTCTCTATTCAAGTAAACTAGAACTTATAAAGTTTAAGTGACCTACCCCAGAACACAGAAATGCTTTATTACAGAACTGAAATTCAGACCTTAAGTTCAAAATCTAAACTCTTACCTGTGACTGTACTGATCACCTCAATGGCTTATATAGTCAATGGAAAAATACCTCTTTCTGATGAAAGATCACTATGTCTTATCCCTCAAGTATGAATGTGTTATCAAAATAAGAGTTCCAAGTGTGACTAAATTAAGGATTTTGAAATAGTTTGGTTATCTTGGATTACTATGTGGTGTTTCCTACTATCAAAAGAGTCCTTATAAACTAGTATCCAGAGTGTGAGAGTCAGAGTGGGAGAGACTTGAAGATGCTACATTGTTAGTTTTGAAGATGGAGGGAGGAGTCAAGAGAGTAGGAATACTGGTGGTTCCTCAAAGTGGAGAAAGCAAGAAAATCTATCTACAACTGAAATGTCTACAGGAAATCCAGTCCTTAATTTTAGTACAATAAGACATCTGCAATCTCCTCACCTCCAGAGCTGTTAGAAGTAAGACTTGTGTTGTTTTAAATCACAAGTTTGTGATAATTTGGCACAGCATCATTAGAAACCAATACAGTCTAAAAGAATTGACCAGTTGAGAAAGAACAGGAGGACACGTAAGTTAATGAGGATATGCTTGTTTTTGATCATTGAAGGCAACTATGCAGAGTTGGATCCTTAGCAAAGGTTAACCTTGAGTAGAATGGAGCCTAGGGAACTTTTCCTTTGGGAGAATTGATATTTCCCAATGCCAGATAGGTGTAGACAACATTGAACATGCAGGAATAGAAGTTAGTGGTTGAAAACAACATGGCTTGGAAATATTAATCTTCTCCATAAGATGAAGGGCCTGAAGCTATACCACTGTGGCATCTGATCCTATCAGATCTCAGAAACTAAGCAGGGGCAGCCCTGGTTAGTACTTGGATGGGAGACTGCCTAGGAACACCAGGTGTTGTAGGCTTGGGAGAAGGACCTGGCAACTCACTCTCAAAAAAATCGGCCATTGAAAATCCTAGGTACAGCAGAGAAGCAGTAACAATGCTGTTTTACCTATTGTACATAGGATCTCTATGAGTGGGATACTGACTTGACAGCACCTAACAACAACAACAACAACAACAATAAAATGAGGCATGAGGCTATTAATGAGAATTAGGGTAAGGAAGGGAGTGTAGGTTAGAAGCACTGGGAAGATGTGTATTAGAGAACGCAGGGAGTGACAGAAGACTTATTAGGGGCAAAGAAAAGGCTGATTTATTAATAGCCACAGAGAGTCGTTAAATTTAGAAACCTTGCATTTTACTCTCATGTCTGGATGATTGCATGCTTTCTCCCAGAAACTCGTTCATTGGATTTCTACCTGAGGCATTATTACAAAATTGTCAAAGTTTTTGTGCATTATTTTAAAGGTAGGCGTTTGCAGAAAAATGTACCAAAAGTATAAAGTGGTGAAGACATAAAAAGGTAAAATATATTGAAATGCAAAGGGCAGAGGAGTGATTGAAGATTCCCAAAGATTCCCTGGTAACATTTTGTCCCCATCCTCTAGTTGAAGTGGAAGAGAGAATTAACAAACTATCAGGTGAGTTAGTGGAATCCCAAACCAGATACATGTGCCAAGGTCCAAGGCAAAGCCAATAGTACAGGACAGGCCTAAAATGACAGCCTTTTCATTATAAACTTGAGGTTGTGGAGTGATCCTCAAATTTTTTTCTTCATCAGGAAACAGAATGGTAATTATTTCCTAAAAGTTTAATAAGCTGGGTAAATTTTCATTTTATGTGTCTCTATTACTCATATTTCTTTATCAAACTCATAATTAAGGGGAAATAATTTTACGAAAAATTGAATATATCTTTCCTAGTTTTAATATAAATAAATTATGAAAGAAAATACATTGTTTTAGATTTACAAAAAGCAACACCATTTTAACAAGTTGTCAATGATTTATTCCTTTTCAATTCTGACCACTCATAATACTCTGGGATTTGATAGGAGATATATGAAGGAAAATGGAAGCTTTTTTTCTCAGAACCATAATGGCTGCATTTACCATAAATATTGTGAATAAGAATGTGAGTAATCATAATGTTATGTTCTTCTGGAAACAAAACTAAACAAAACAAAACGCCACCACCAACACCACCACCACCAACAACAACTAGGCACTGGATCCTGATAACTTTTCTTGTGTCCTTCTATCTCCTTCTGCTATGGGCTCTGAACTCATGGTACATATGTGACAAGATGAAAGAGATTCTGCAATTCTAAAGTTGGATGACTATTGACTGAGATTGTAGGGGAATGCTGAAACTGTAATTGAATCATTTCTGAAACTGTCATAACATTCATATATATGAAAAATTGTCAAAAGACAGAAGGGACTTGGGAAGAAATCTCCTACTCCCATGTATTAGCTTGCCTTGGGTTGCTATAAGAAAATATCACAATCTGGGTGGTTTAAACAACCAAAATTTATTTTCTTAGAGTTCTTAAGTGTAAAAATCCAAGATCAAGTTATCAGGAGGTTTCTTCCCTACAGAGGCCTTCCTCCTTGGCTTGTAGATCACCACCTTCTCATTATATTAATTTATGTGGTTTTGCTCTGTGTACTCCTGCTCTCTGTTTGTCCAAATTTTCTTATCTTATGAAGACACTTTGTGAAGAACACAACACCATGATTAGAGGAAGACTCTAACAACCTGCATTATGCAGATGAACCAATTCTGCTTGCTGAAAGTGAAGAAGATTTGAAACATTCACTGATGAAGATCAAGGAACACACCGTTCAGTATGGATTGCACCTCAACATCAATAAAGCAAAAATCTTTACAACCGGGTCAGTAAGCAACTTCATGATAAATGGAGAAAAGATTGAGATTATCCAAGACTTTGCTTTATTTGGTTCTATAATCAAAGGAAGCCGAAGTGAAGAAATCCAAAGATGCATTGCATTGGGAAAAGCTATGGCAAAAGACTTCTCTAAAGTGTTGATAAGTAAAAATGTCATATTGAAGACAAAGGTGAGCCTCACTATTGCCATGGTATTTTCAGTTGCATTATGTGCTTGTGAAAGCTGGACAATGAATAAGGGAGACAGAAGAAGAATTGATGTTTTTGAATTATGGTGCTGGAGAAAATATTGAATATGCCAGGGACTGCCATTAAGAACCAACAGATTAGTCCTAGAAGAAATGCAACCAAAATGCTCCTTGGAAGCAAGGATGGTTAGACTGCATCTTACAAATTTTGGACATGTTGTCATGAAGGACAAATCTTTGGAGAAGGACATCATGTTTGGGAGAGTGGCAGGTCAACCAAAAGAGGAAAGGAAAACCCTCAACTAGATGAATTGACACAGTGTCTGCAACAATAATCTTATACATAATTGAGATCATGTTCCTGGCATAAGGAGTGTGAGTGGAATCAAGGAGTGGTTCATTCTGTTGTAAATAGGGTTGCTATGAGTTGGACCTGATTTGATGGCACCTAACAGCAATGAAGACACCAATCAGACTGGATTAGGACCTACACTAATGGTTCCATTTTAATTTAATCATATATTTAAAGGCCCTCTCTCCAAATAAGATCATATTCTGAGGCATTAAAAGTTAGATCTTCAACATATGAAATGTTGAAGAAAAACAATTTGGCCTAAAACATACTCCCAGCCAAGAAGAATGGAGCAGGACAATATACAGTTTTCTCTTCTAGATAAAGAGACTTACAGAAAGTTGCTTGGAGTGTTTGAAATGTTTTCTGAAGGCAGAAGACAGACACATAGAGTTTAAAGCTGACTCATGAATTGGAATACCATGTGACCTTATTATGCAAGTATGTCAGAATTGGCTACAAACAGATTGGCTTAAATGTTCAACTTTTATTTTGATTAAGGAGTTATCCCTCACATGACTATCAGTTCACTGAGCTATGATAGCTTGCATGTTGCCGAGATGCTGAAAGCTATGCCACACGTATTTCAGATTACCAGCAGGGCCACCCAAAGTGGACAACTTTGAGCTAAGCTTCTAGACAGACTAGAGATAAGGACCCAACAGCCCACTCCTGAAACAATTAGCCAGTAAAAACCCTGTGAATATCAGAGAAGCACTATTAAGTATAGAGCCAGAAAATGAGCCCCGTAGGCTGGATGGCATTGAGAAATAATTGGGGAAGTGTTCTGTCATCAAAGTAGAGTGGACCTTAATAATAGGAATAGAGTATAGCCCCTGAGACCTTTCACTGAGGTGGCACAATTTAAAATGGGGAGAAACACAGTGGCTGCAACAAGGGCTCAAACATGAAATGATTGTGTACATAGCACAGTGTTGGATAGGGTTTTGTTCTGTCGTACATAGGGTCACTAGTGACCGGGATCCTACTTGATGGAATTCAGCAACAAACAACAACAAATTGATGCATGTTTCTTGCATCATTAGTGTTACTTAAGATCCTGTTCAAAAGAGAGCCTATGAGGTAAGAAGGACCCTCATAGCTGAAAGTTGAAGTAAAATCTAAGATTTTTAAGACACTACATTTCTCAGCTTACAAAAGAGATTTTGCGAGAAATAAATTATCAGGAGTAAACAAAAAAATTAAAATAGCCATAAGAAAAAGAATTTAAGATGTGAGCTCAAATAATTGAAGCTACTGGAAACAGTGAATATTTCTCTTTTCTGCTGCCTTTCTGCTTCTTACTCCCAAGAGTAGGAAATTGTTATTGGTAAGTGGAAAAGTAAAATGGGCCAGAGAGAAGTGGCTCAATTTTCACTTACTCCTGTTATATGTTTCTAGTCTCTAAATAAATAAATAAATAAATGAACAAAATAAAGCTAGAGTGTGTTGTTTTTAGGTGCCTTTAAGTCAGATCTGACTCATAGTCTGTTCAGGAAGTAGATTGCCACATCTTTCTCCCATTTTACAGTGCCGGGGGATTGAAACCAGATCCTTAGGGGGTGCAGCATGATACTCTACCCACAGAGCTGAACTCCGGCCATGACATTGTTCAACACTGTGCCATGCCTGGCACTATGTCAGTGCTTCTCTGCTATTCATAGGGCTTTCAATGGCTGATTGTCTCAGGATTGCTTCAGGAGGGGATTGCCATGTCCTATTTTGGTGGTGCTGGGGACCCAATCCAGGTCCTCAGGAAGTTCAGAGCAGCTCTTTACCAACTGAGCTAAACCCCACATCAAAGCTAGTTTAAGAGGAAGATAATATTTAATTTTAATTCAACTTTTGTATATTGATTCTTATTTTGAACTTGGTCAGTCTACTTTCCAAATTTATTACCCATAGCGAAGGAGGACAAACATTGTTCTAGTAAATAACAACAACCTGATCCCCCTGAAAAGAGACTTGGTTTATAGTATTTACCTTTTTCTTTTATGTAAATTCTCCCTCATGACCAATTTCATTCTAACAACGTAAACTCACAAAGCACTGAACTAGGAGGAGATGAGCACAACTCACTCTGCCAAGCCTACAACCTGGCCCCAGAGTATCACCTCATGTTGTTGTTGTTAGGTGCCATTGACTCAGGTCAGAATCATAGCAAAAATATATACAACAGAATGAAAAACTCCCTGACTCTGTGCTAGGCACACAATCTTAACTATGATTAAACCCATTCTTACAGACACTGTATCAATCCATCTAGTTGAGGGTTTTCCTTTTTTTCATTGATCTTTGACTCTCCCAAACATAATGTCCTTCTCCAGGGATTGGTCCTTCCTGACTACATGTCCAAAACACATAAGACACAGTCAAGCCATCCTTGTTTCTGAGGAGCACTCTGGTTGCACTTCTTCTAGGACAGATATATTGGTTCTTTTGGCAATCCATGGTATATTCAATATTTGTCTCCAGCACCGTAATTCAAAAGCATTAATTCTTCTCCTTTCTACCTTATTCAATGTCCAATTTTACCACCATATGATGTGACTAAAAACACCACAGCATGAGTAATGTACACCTTGGTCTTCAATGTGAGGTCTTTAGTTTTCAATACTTTAAAGGGATCTTTTGCCACAGTTTTTGCCAATGCAATGAGCCTTTTGATTTCTTGACTATTGCTTCCATGTTTATTGTAGAACCAAGTAAAGCAAATCTTGGACAACCTCAATCTTTTCACCATTTATCATGAAATTGCTCACTGACCCAGTTGTAAGGATTTTTATTTTGTTGACATTGGGGCGCAATCTATACTGAAGTTTCTGTTCTTTGACCTTCGTCAGTGAATGTTTCTAATCTTCTTCATTTTCAGCAAGTTGAGTTGCATCATCTGCATAATGCGGGTTGTTAATGAATCTTCCTCCAATCATTTTGCTGTATTCTTCATAAAGTACAGTTTCTTGGGCCGGGCACAGTGGCACATGCCTATAATCCCAGCGGCTGGGGAGGCAGAAGCAAGAGGATCGCAAATTCGAGACCAGAGTTAGTCTACATAATTTAGTGAGACTCTGTCTCAAAATAAAACTAAACTAAAAAAAAAAAAAAAGGCTGGGCATGCAGTTCAGTGGTCCAGCACTTGCAAAGCATGCAAACATGAGGCTGTGGGTTCAACCCCCACTACTGGGGAAAAAAAAAGGACAATTTCACAATTTCTCATTTTATTTGCTCGGCATAGAGATTGAAGAGGTACAGTGAAAGCATACAGCCCTAAAACACACCTATCTCAACTTTAAAACAGCATTGTTCCTTGTTCTGTTCCAGCAACTGCCTGCTGGTCCATGTACAGATTCCCCATGGGTACAATTGGGAACTCTGTTATTCCTGTTCTTCACAGTATTATCCATAATTTTTTATGATGCACACAGTCAAATGCCTTTGCATAATTAACAAAACATAGATGGACAACTTTCTGGTGTTCTCTGCTTTCACCTTATTTCCATCTGACATCAGCAATGATATCCTGATCCTATGCCCTCTTCAAATTCAGCTTGATTTTCCAGCAGTTCCCTGTCTGTATACTGCCTCAGTTGTTTGTTATTAATCTTCAGTAAAATTTTCATGAGTGTGATATTAGTGATATCATCAATATCAATTGGATATTCAATATTTATACCTATTCCCTTTTCTTGGGAATAGGCATGAATATGCCTCCCTTCCAGTCAGTTGGCCTAGTGCTGTATTCCAAATCTGTTGGAATAAACATATTAGCACCTCCAGTGCTGCACCTGTTTGTTTAAGAATCTCTATTGTTATTCCATCAATTCTTGGAGGCATGTGTTTTGCCAA
Organism: Pedetes capensis; assembly: GCA_007922755.1. Taxonomy (NCBI): domain Eukaryota; kingdom Metazoa; phylum Chordata; class Mammalia; order Rodentia; family Pedetidae; genus Pedetes; species Pedetes capensis. The sequence goes on along the minus strand of VMDO01011028.1, from coordinate 19,731 downwards.
TTCCTTTAAGGCAGTTCCTACTTCATCCTTCAATACCTTTGGTTCCTTATCACATGCAACCTCTTGAAATGGATGGTCATCCACCAATTGTCTTTTGTATAATGACTGTGTATTCCTTCAATCTTCTTTTGATGTTTCCTGCATCATTTAATATTTTCCTTGCACAATCTTTCACTATTGCCACTCAAGACTTGAATTTTTTCTTCAATACCTTAAGCTTAATTAAACAGAGTGTGTTTTTTCTTTTTAGTTTTATGTTTTCAGCTATTTGCACATGTCATTTGTTGGATTTTCTCTTCATGAGCTGCCCTTTGAAATCTTCTGTTTAGTTCCTTAACTTCATCATGTCTTCCTCCGTTTACTTTAGCTGCTCAATGTTCAAGGGCAAATTTCAGAGTCTCTTTTGACATGTAATTTGGTATTTTCTTTTTGTTTTTTCTTGTCTTTTTAGTGACCTTTTTTTTTGTCATGAATGATGTCTTTGATGCCATGCCACAACTCATTGGGTCTTCTACAATTAGTGTCTAAGGCATTAAACCTACCCTTGACATAGTGTCTGAACTTAGGTGGTGTATACATTGGTCATATCTTCGTTTTTGTCCACTTGTTCTAATTTTCTTCAGTTTTAGTTTGAACCTGCCTGTGAGCAGTTGATGATCTGTTCCACAATCAGCATCTCGTCTCATTCTGACATTTGATATTGAGGCTTTCCATTGATTCTTTCCAAAAATGGAGTCAGTTTACTTCTAGTATGTTCCATCTGGTGAAGTCCACATGTATAGTATCTGTTTATATTTGTGAAACAATGCACTTGCAATGAAAATGTCATTGGTCTGACAAAATTCTATCATACTTCCTCCAGCATTGTTTCTGTCACCAAGGCCATAGTTTCCAACTACTGAGCCTCCTTTGTTTCCAACTTTTGCATTTCCCTCACCAGTAATTATCAGTACATCTTGATTGCATGCTCAATCTATTTCAGCTTCCAAGAGCTAGTAAAAATCTTCCCTATCTTCATTTTTGGTCTTCCTGGTGGGTGTGGAAATATGAATAATAGTCATATTAACTGGCTTTCCTTGTAGGTGTATGGATACTGTTCTATCACTGACAGCACTGTATTTCAGGACAGATCTTGTGACATCTTTTTTGATGATGAAAGCAACACAATTTCCTTTTATTTTGTCATTCCTGGCATAGTAGACGATATGGTTGTTAGATTCTTAATGGCTATGCCAGTCCATTTTAACTCACTAATGCCTAGAATGTCAATGTTTATATACTCCATTTCCCTTTTACAGATTTCCAATTCTCCTAGTTTCATACTATGTATATTTCATGTTCCAATTATTAATGGATATTTACAGTTGCTTCTCCTCTTTTTGACTTTTGCCACATCAGCAAATTGGGGTACCTACAGCTTTAGTTTATTTCTGTCATTAATGTAGACTCTACTTTGAGGAGGGAACTCTTCCCCAGGTGTTTTTTGACTGTCTTCCAACCTGGAAGGGTTCATTTTCTGACACTATGTCTGACAGTGTTTCTCTGCTATTCATAGAGTTTTAAATGGATATTTTGTATGTGTGAGTGGGCTACCGTGTCATACTCCCTAGTCTGTCTTAGTCTGGAAGCTGAGCCAAAACCTTTCCACCATGGGTGACCCTGCTGGTATCTGTAATCCAGCATTCTTTCTCCTCTGACTTCCCACCATTCCACTTCTCTTCTGGTGGAGTGGCTTGCAGATGGCTACGGGCACTATTGTCATCCAGGTGGGAAATTGAGTTGAGAACAGTTTTATTTGGGTTCAGTGTAATATATTAATGTCTTACTTATTTCCATGTGTAATTAATGTATTGCTAGCTCTCTGGGCATAGAAATGCCTCCTAACAATCCTCCTGCTCCCCGTGCATAGACTCAAGTATCACCTTCAATGAAAGTGCAGGATTATGTCATATGGTCAGTTAGTTGAGGGTTTCCATGCTCTATTTGGCACCAGAGGTGTGTAAGTAGGGAAAGAGGATACAAGATTTGTAATATAAAAGACTCAGAAGGTAGTCTGTGGAAAAACTGTCTACATTTGATGGGTCGTTATTAAAAAAAAAAAACTTGATAGACATTTCCCCAAATTTGAAATATCTTAAGAATTTAACACAGGGTGTGAAATTGAGGAAACTTTCTAAAATAAGAATAAAACTTTACTGGTAAATTAAGATTAAAATGTGATTTCAATGAAAAAATGACAAGCAAAATTATGAATGTGTGAAGATAATTAAAAAACAAATTTTGTTGGGTACCTTGGTACATGTCTGTAATCCCAGCTACTAGGGAGGCAGAGGCAGAAGGATCACAAAAGGTCCGAGGCAGCTTTATAACTTAGGAAAACTCTTTCTCAAAATTTGAAAAAAATAAAAAGTGGCCTGGGGGTGGTATTCAGGGGTAGAGCACTTCAAAAAGCGTGACTGAAGCCCTGGGGTCAATCCCTAAACCCCATACCAAAAAGAAAGGAAAAGAAGAAAAGACAACAAAAGAAAAGAAAGACAATTAACCAAATGAAAAAACAAAAAACAAATTTGTTAAAGAAATATGAGAAAAGGTATTACATGAGCATTTTAGGCAGATGATTGATTCAAACACAATGATGTTTTTGTGAAATATGTTGTATGTGCAAGTATTAAAAAATTATAGGTGTGAGTGTATATAGTTCGTGGTAGAACATTTGACTAGAACATATGGGCCCTAGGTTCAATTCCTAATACTGTAAATCTGACAACAATACAAAAATTGTATGTACTTATTTCTTTATTTTCTCTCAATAAATGCACATTTTAAACATACATTTTATTTCTGTGTTCATTTTCTTTTTCCTTCTTTCTTTCTTTCTTTTTTTCTTTTTTTCTTTTTTTCTTTTCTTTTTTTTTTTTTGTATTACTAGGGGTTGAACACAGGGCCTGGCACTTGCATGCTTTGCAAGTGCTATACCACTGAGCTGCACTGCTAGCCCATTTAAATTACCTAGACAGCCTCTGGTATTGAACTTGTGATCCTCCTGCTTCTGCCTCCCAAATTGCTGGGATTATAGGCATGTGCCACTGTGCCTGGGCTATGTTTATTTTCTTAAAGAACGTATCTCTCATTTGATTTTACAGTCCTACTTTGGAGTATATATCCAAAAGAAATTAAATCAGTATATTGGAAAGTATCTGCATTTCTATATTCACTGCAATATTATTCACAATAATTAATGTATGCATTCAATCTCTATGTCCATCAAGAATAAATGCATAAGGAAAATGAATGTGTATATAGCCTTTTTTTTTTTTAAAAGGTAGTAGATTTTGTCATTTGTGACAAAATAAATGAACACAGAAAGACAATTCCCGCATAATCTCACTGCTATGTGGAATGTAAAAATTTTGAGCTTTTAGAAGCAGAGAATAAAATGATGGTAGCCAGGGTCTGGGTATGCTGCTGTGGGTTGGTGAGAAATAAGGAAATGTTAAAATATTGGCCACTTCTGGGAATATACCCAAAGGAAGATAAGTCATCACACCACAGGGACACCTGCACTTCCATATTTAATGCAGCGCCCTTCACAATTTTGAGGGCATAGAATCAACCAAGATGCCCATCAATAGAGGAGTGGATTGAAAAACTAGGGAATATATACATGGTGGAATATTACTCAGCAGTAAAGAAGAATGAAATTATGTCATTTGCAACAAAGTAGATGGAACTGGAGAAGATAATTTTAAATGAATTAACTCAGACTCAAAAAGATAGATACCATATATTCTCACTCATATATGGGAGCTAAATCTAACTTAATGGGAATTTTATACATAGATAGAGAGAAAAATAGATAGATAGATATAAATATACAAAAATGCACAATCATACTTATCTAGGAATGGAAAATACAAGTAGACCAAACAGGATAGGGGGAGGGGATTACCAGGTGGTAGCAGAAATTGGGGAAGGGAGGAAGTGCAGGAGGAAAAATGCAGAGAGGTAAAGAGGCAGAGGAAAAACACAAAATACATGATGCAATTATATAAATACATGAAAAAGGGGGGAGGAAAAATCAATGAGTATAACCCATGATTGCATAGGATACTTATTGTATGTTTGTTAAAATTTCCACATTTTTCTTCTCCAGCTCATAATGTTTTGTAAGATATATAAGGTGATGAATAAAAAAATGGATTTAATAGTTGCATAATGTATGTAGCATATGACTTATTACTTTGTACTTCATCAACATTTGTAAAAAAGAAAAAAAAACAACCTGTTAACATAAAACTAAAAAGAAAATAAAGTTGGCCAAAGTTTTATATAGACAGGTGGAATAATTTTAGAAATCCATTTTGTAGCATGGTGACTATAGTTAATAATATGTAGTTTATACTTGAAAATTGGGCACAGAGAAGTTAAACGTTCTTACCAAGAAAATGTATATGAAGTGTTCTTATTGTTAGGTACTGTCTAGTCCAGTCTGACTCATAGTGACCCTATGTACAGCAGAATGAAACACTCTCTGACACTGTGCCATGTCCAGCACCATGTCAGTGCCTCTCTACTATTCATAGCATTTTCAATGGCAGATTGTTTTGGGATTGTTTGGGGAATAGTCTGTCAGGACCTTCTCCCATTTTTGTGGTGCTGGGGATCAAACCCAGAGCCTCAGAGAGTACAGAGCAGCACTCTACCACCTGAGATAAACCCCAGCCCCATGCGAGGTGATGGACATACTAATTAGGTTAACTTCAAGGCTTCACAATATATACATAGTCAAAACATAGTACTGTACATTTGAAATACATAAAAATAGATTTTTTTTTAAAAAGTGCACACATATGTAAGACTTTATAGTACCATACCTAAAATTTTGTCTTGTTAAGTATATATTTCTTGCAATATAGATTGGGGAAGAGAAAACATAGTTAGAATTAAGTTATTTTAAGTAGTTTTGATAATATTAACAGAAATAATGAAATATCTTTCCATATATCAAAATTATGTCAGAACGATAAAATTTGCTTGCAAATTACGTTTATTTGTGGATATATTACAGAAATGGTTAGGAGAGCAGCCTTTTGGATTAAGCATAAATAGGTGGGATTTATGACTCCTCTATTTATCAAGTCGCTTAGCCTCTTCAAGTTTTCATTTTAACATCTGGAAGTGAGGACAATGGTAACTAACATACTCAGTTATGACTTAAAATATATAAAGTCTTAGGAAGCTGAAACATGTAGTAAGCACTAATAAGGTGGTAGCTATTATTACTCTTCTCATTTGTTACTCTCAATTACTTTTAAAATAAAATTTATGTATTTGAAATATAAATAAAATAAAACTTTATTTTTGAAGAAATGTTTATGTGATGTAATATTACATGCAAAACTATGTGCTTCAAAGTACACATTAAAAACCATTTTGTATAACTAACTTAAAATCTCCAAAAAATTACTTCACATTTCTCTTTAAAAGCATTATTATTTTTAGTTAAACTTCCCAAATTCTCCCTGATTTCTCCAGCTTTTATTTGGTGGAGACTCAGCCTAAAGTGCCCTAGGTTGCTATTTTTAGAAAGATTGTGTCTATGGCAGAGAGTAAAGTTCAAATTCAAATCTTTATTTGGAATAAAGAAAAAATAGCACTGTAGTGAACATGTGTTCTATGAAATGTACATGCTGAGCAAAGATAAGATTGGGAGCTTTCTTCAGGATTGACACAAAGGTCCTGGCAGGGAAAGCAGCCCCTCCCCCTATTCTCTGACATGCTGTGGCAGCTAATGGATGAGAACCAGACTCAAGCTGAGGAGAAGAGGAGACAGATGTGCTGAGGGACATATTAAATATTTAGTATTTTAAATGGACAAATGGAACTTCATTTACTGTAAGAAAAGATCCAAGATTGTGCATAGTGATCCTTAAATATCAGATTCTCTCCATGGTCTAAACATTATATATTAATGAAACTTCTTTATATGTAAAGCACTGCCTAAAAACACAAAGTTGTTTTAACATAGTTGAAATGATTGATATTTATATATCCTTATTATACTTTTCATAAATATATGAAATATGTAAAGGAAGAATTCATGTATTTTTCCATAATTAAAATGAATGTATGTCTTCTATATGAAGTTTAATTTTAAAATACTTGTCAATTCTACACTCCATATTTTAGTTCTATTTTTAACACTTTTAATAATTTTCCCATTAAAATGATTTTTTCATTTTTATATAGATACTTGTCCCCTCACTTTGCAGTAAAATTGGATCACTTGATATAATGGACAGAGAGAAAATGGATATAAAGATTACACCACAAGGTCACTTAGCGATTAGAGAAGGTGAAACTCTGGGCCCTGTGTGTGGTTCATTAGGCCCCTCTCTCAACCAGACCACTGATGGACTGAATGTCTATGGTTTATTTTCTTCACAGGTCATAAATTACTAAGTATTTCTTCACCTACTCAAATCTAGATTTGCATCCCATGCTCTGAATAAGATGATTACAGAAAGTTGATCTGCCAGGGAATAATTACTGTTGAAAGGCTTTTGAGATTTCATAGTATCTTGAAAATGTGTCTTTAAAATTAAACTGAATGTTTTTGTACCCTTAAAAATTGTGGACTCTTGAATTTTGAATATTAGTAAGACAAAGTTAAATGCTAACTATGAAAAAGGGCAGATCAAATTATAGATGCTCTGAGTTTGTGAAGGAATCATATGTCAGAGACATTTGTTTTAAAGAAAATGTATTATTATATAATTCTTTTATTTTTTTTTGAGTCAATTTTTTTATTGGACATTTTTAATGTACACCTTCATGTGATTCATTCTGACATGCTTTTCATTGTGGCATTTACATATATATGCATTTTGATGTACATTATTCATATAGGTGCCCCCTTACCCTCTTGTATGCTCCCCCCCACCCTCCCCATCTAAGTCTTCTCTATCATTTACTTGATAATATTTTTCTATATGTACTTGAGTTCCAGTTCTGTTTAAGATAGAAATTTTTCCTGTAGCGAACTTTATTATTATCTTATTATATATTTCTAAAGATTTGTAATGTTTTTAAAAGGAAAACTTCCACTACCAGCAAAATTTTTTATTTTAAAAACATAACAAGATAATTATGTTTTTCTCATTCTTCTTGAGTTATAAATAAGGACTAGAGCTGAACACTGAAGACACTGAGCACCCAGTAAGTTCAGAAAGCCTTTAGCAGATGGGGACAAACATTTATTTCCTTTTGGCCATAAGAGACACTGGAAATGGCCTCCCCACCCTCCACATGCCCTTAACCCATTAACACTCACCATCCTATTTATGGGACAGTAACAAAGCTGATTATTACATCTTGGAATTTATATCAGACTTTCCCATGGTCATGTTATTCACTGTATGTCAACCTTATGTCCTGTCAACAGCTTGCTTTTATGTTTAGTCTAAGGGAAACTACAGTGCCATGAACATTTCCTTATAATGAGTGAGTTACTGTACTATAAATAGCCTGCTATGCATTAACGGGTTAAACCCAAATCTGTACAAAAGGAGAACTAGAAACATTAGGCAAAATGGAATGTGATAAAGCAGGGAAAGCCTCAGAAACATTCAAACAGCTAAATTAGCTGACTTCTGTGTTAGTTAAGCAAAAAAAATGTACTAGCAAGGAGACAGGGAGACAAGAACAGAAGAGTCTGAACTTTTCGGCCTTACCGTTTAAAATTAGATAACTAGGAACTTTCCTGAGTCAGACACCCCCTAGGACAGATAGGCTCTGTCTTCTCAATTTGCTTCCCAAGAAGGATAGTCACTGACTCAGAGGACCTCATGAAGCCAATTGTGTGTGTGTGTGTGTGTGTGTGTGTGTGTGTGTGTGTGTGTGTGAGAATATGTTGAGTTAGGCCACCAGTTCAAAATTACGGCTTTCAATTTGTATAATGCATGACACCATGCAACTATTACCCAGAAGAGCAGAGTTATCAACAGAGAGATGTTTTCCAACTCACACAAAGGAATCTTTTTTTTAATCCTGAAGAAGCTTAATTTATTCTAAAAAAGAAGAGGAAGTAGTTGTTAAGTGCTACACTAAGTATTTCCCTCCTCTAATGGAAGTGCTAGTACTATACTTCTGGCCTGAGCTAGAGTAAGGGAAGGAGGTAAGTTTCAATTCAGTTTGAAATCAGGATTTCAAAATGAATGGGACTACTTAAAGATCGCTGTTTATAATGTGGAGTAAATATAAAGTTACCTTAAAGTAATTCCTACCCAATGGAAAAAAAGTGACTCATTGTATCATACTTGAGGGTACTTATTGATAAACATTTTTAGAAAATAATTATTGGCTAGAAACCAAAGGACATCCTTAATAAATTGGACAAATTAACTAAAATATTGTCTACAGCTATACCTCCTTGTCATCCAATCTTATCAGATCTCAGAAACTAAGAGGGATCAGGCCTGGTTAGTCCTTGGATGGGAGACCTCCTGGGAAGACCAAATGCCATATACTTGGAAGAAGAACCTGGCAGCCCACTCCTGAAACAATCAGCCATTGAAAACCCTATGAATAGCAGAGAAAGACTGAAAATAGTGCCAGGCATGACAAAGTGTCTGGGAGTATTTCATCCATTGTAGATGGGGTCACTTTAAGTTGGACCCCACTCCACAGCATCAAACAACAACAAAAACTAGACTATTAAATCATATATTAAAAGATAGTGTGAATCTTAGAAAGGGGATATATTTTCCAGTATTGCCTAAATATATTTTATTGCCAAAACATATCTATTTTTTGTTTGTTTGGTTGTTTCCTTTTTGCAAAACACTTAATATCTTTGGAAACAAGAATTCTTTAGGTCACACAAGAGAGTTTAGTTTATAGAGCAAATATTTCCCAAAAGGAAACCTTGTTTGCCTAACAGTTGATGGAAGGAAAATTTAAAGCATGATTATAAGTTATTCATTTCAGACTGGAAGAGATGTACTTCTTTGCTATGACAACATTACAGAATCTTGGTAATTTAAAATATTTAATGAGTAGAATTTCAGAGTAGAAATATTTGAAAAATGTTAAGATTTCTCTATAGTATCAAACTGGATATTTCATAATATTTTTTGTGGAAAAATAGATATTGTCTGTGCTGTTAAAAAAGCTATCCAGGAAAAAGGGAAAAGAAAATAGGAACAATAATGGTAAATCAAAAAATATTAATATGAAGGAAATGACCACTTATTTATAGGATACTTTTTTATCTTCCTATTAAAAAATAAAATGGAGTCCCCAAATATAATAACCTAAAGATAAAATTCAATATCTCCTTTGTGAGAATTTCTTATATTATCAAGAGACCAGAAGTGGTTTGAATCCACGAGGCCATAAGGAACCCAGTCTTCTTCCATTTCAATATAATACTAATTTAAAAATACTATTTTCATTTCTTCATCTAAATGGCAACATATTTATATTTCAAGCTAGGAAAAGGGAAGAAAAAAGTGGGAATCAATCACTTTTGATTACATATTACAATAAGAAAAAGCTTAACAAATTAAAAATCAATGGCTTCTCTTGAATGGATCATAGAACTGAAGTCAAAAGGAAATTTGCCACCCTGGTATTTGGAGAGATGGGTAAATCTATGGAGTTATACCCTAGATCTTCTTAGGGCAGAAGCCATAACATGGAAGGCACACATAAAAGGTAATTTTGATGAGTTGGTAGAAGCTGTGTATTTGCCTGAGAGTGAGGAACTCCCACAAATCACAGCTGGGGGAACTTGTATACTTCTAGGAATTTCATATTCAAGAAAATGGACATAAAGAAAACTCCAAGAAAAACTCTTTTATTTCTTTGACAGGAGGAATGAAAGGGTAATCGTTGAGACATGTGCCCAACATATTCTCAATAACAAGAGCTTGCTTTTCTTGGGAAAAGAATTCACTAGAACCTTAATCTAGCTGGAAAAGGACTTTGCTCCTAATTTTGCACTCTCTGACCTTCCTTACTCAAGTAAGGGAGTAAAACTAGACAGAACAAAACAAACAAACAAAAAGTTATACTACTGGAAAAATGCATGCGACATTCACAGGCCAAAGACTCAAGTTGGAGATACACCTGCTTACCACAGCAAGAGAGTCCCAGGATAACAGTGGATCTCAGCTGAAAGAGCTTCAAGACAGACAATCCTTCCCAGGAGAAGTACTAAGGGAAAGCTAAAGGCAAGAGGGGAACAAACACAAGAATAGAGAAATTTGAACACTTTGGTACCTACTGATGAGAGAAATATTAAATTTAGCCCAACTGCCAGACAGATGAACATAAACCATAACACGAAATGCCTCTTTAGCTCAATTCTTACCCTGAAAATAACATACCTGGCTTCCAACAAAAGTTACAAGTTGTGGAATCTAGCTCCAGGCCAAAATCCTATGTGTGATCTTTTAGGACCAGGAATAGGGAGTTCTGACATTTTTCCTGGAAGGTCTGTGGAATGTTGGGAGTGTACATGAAGGACTGAAGGGCAAAGAGGCTGCTGCTCTCCCCTGCAGATGGTGCACAGCCAGTGGATTGCATTATGTTGAGAGGGTTCCCATTACACACTCCTGTAGGTGAGCCATACTAAAGCATTCCCAGCCCTGGCACTGACATTTGGAAACCTCCTTATTTGGAGGCTTTGGTGAGACACATTTTCCCATTCTGAATCACAACTTTTTTACTGCTATCCCTTCCCGGTCTCCTTTCCATAGTCCCTTTATCCATAGGAAGGAATTTTCAGGGCACCTCAACAGACAGATAAATCCCTCTGCTGGAGCTGCATATCATCTGCTTCTAGCCCATGGGTGTCCTGTAGAAGAAAGACTGACTGTAAGTTTGGATTTCCTAGGATACAGTTGGCACATGGTTGCCCTTGGTGGGGGATGATATGTAGAGGATAGAATTCTTTTTTATCCCCTTATCTTTAGCCTAGAGATTGTAAATTCAAAGGAAAATCTATTCTATGAATGGGTTTACGAAGGACAATTGTGAATAATAGTGGGAAAACTCATTGGAATTTGATTTCTTTTCTTAATGTCAATGTGCCAACTAAACAAAATATATCTGAGGATTAAATATTGTACAAAATTGCCATTGTAGAAAATATGCTCTACAGAAAATTTGTCTTTATTTAGGCAGAAACTGGAGCATGATTTGAAGTAGTTACTTTATTGAAATATATAAACTCACATGAGCTGCTGGTTAAGAAAGAGATGGAAAACATGTTACTGCAGAAAGATGGATATGAGAAGGGGGTCCAGGTGCTGACTCTACTTGGGAGTCGCAACAGGCACGGGGAAAATGCAGATTGCTTAAGGCTAAAATGACAGGGTCAATGAAAGGCCAAGTGGGAGGGGCAAACATGGTGGTCAGGCCTAGGGAGTTTACAAAAGTTTATTTTAAGTGTTAACTGGGATTCCCATGTAGGATGTTGTTGCTGTTAGGTGCTATCGAGTTGGTGACCCTATGTACAACAAATGAAACACTATTGTCAGTGCTTCTCTGCTATTCATAGGGTTTTCAATGGCTGACTGTTTTCAGGGAGTGGGTTGTATGGTCCGTCTCCCAAGCCTATAGCACCGGTATTCCCAGGCAGTCTCCCATTCAAGTACTAACCAGGCTGACCCTGCTTTGCTTCTGAGATCTGAGGGCATTGAATACCATGAGCTAAAGGCTAGGAAAAGGGAAAGACATTTGTTAATACATCGTAAACTATGCAGGTATAAACCAGCAGCTTCCTAACTTGAAAGTCAAGAAAAACAATGAAGTCAATAAGTGCTATAGCCAGGTACAGTTCTGATTTTGTCTTCGGTATCCTCACAGGTCAGAAGCCCAAGAAGTCTCTAGAGTACTTCACAATCATTGTAACAAAAGTCTTGCTTGAAGACCATGTCAAATGACTGAAGGTGGTGATGTACTAGTAGTACATTTCTTGGCACCTTATTTGGCTATGTTTCATTCTTACTGTGATCATGCGCTTGTAGTTACCTCCTCTTTTATTCTTGATAAGCAAACAGTGGTTACAAGATATGCAGGAACATTTTCAGAATTTTTAATCAAAAGGAAGTTGGTGAGGAGCCAGACATTGTGGTGCATGCCTGCAATCCCAGAAATCAGGAGCCTGAAGCAGGAGAATTGCCGATCTGAGGCCAGCCTGGGCTACTTAGTGAGATCCTGTGTCAAGGGACAAAACAAAATCACAACAACAACAAAGAGAGAAAGTTGGTGAAGATAGACTTGGGATGGAAAACAGTGCCTAGGAAATTAAAGAGACATTTGTTTTAGTTTGTCTTGTCACAAGTAATTTTTTTTGATATTGAGTATAATATTTTTTTCTCTTGCCATATGATGACATCCAAAATGGAAATGTTATATTTCCCTATTGCCACAAAAGTATAATGCAAAGAAGAATAACATCTGTAAAAAGAAATTGGGCTCTATGGACAAATAATCATTATGCAAATCTAGGTTTTAATAGCTCTAATATAACTGCTATTGTTGGGAGCTGTGTAGAAAATTCAGTGAGATTAAAAGTATTGCATTTTTAACTGGTAGTAGGAACCTATGAGCTATTAGTGATTTTGGTTATTTTGAATTTTAATTTAAAAATGTCTAGGAATTAATGAGAATTTAGAGTCTAGTTTTCTGTTCTTGAATCAAAAATAAAGCTGGAAAATTATTAACACACATCATCAACACATTACTATTATGAGAGACTGTGCATCCTTTTATAGTCTACTGCAACATACTCCAATGCTGTAAGTTGATTTTTATAAAGTCTTAACTTACAATCTAAAGGCATTCAAATAAACAATATCCTTTTAGCTTTTTTCCTTATGCATACTAATTTAAAAGAGATTGGGTATTATAGGAAGTCTTTCAGCCCAAATCTCTTAATTTCCTATGAGAGGAATTTGTTGGAAGTAAGCCTATTGAATGGTAGTTTTCAGTATGAGTCTGGATTCAGTTGTCTTTTCAGTATGAGTGCTCCATAGTGGTAGGTCTGTCAGTAACAGAGCAGTTAGTAAATTACCAACTCAGTTGTACTCTATGATGGATGTGATAACTAAAATTGTTTAAGTCTAATATCTTTTAGTTTTATTTATATAAATCATATATATGTGAACATGTATATATACTCCTAGAAGTATTTATGTACATATATGTATATAACTATATGCATTTAGGTATGTGTGTGTATAGAAGAGACTGAGAGTTCACTGAATGTACTGAAAAATAAAATGCAATACAGTATTAGCTATTCTAAGTGCTATTATTTTTTTGTAATTTGGATTTTAAGAGTTGTTCATCTTTTGAATAAATGGATAAAATAAATTCTATAGCACATAATTTGCTTATTATGCCCTTAAGAAGACATTTAAATTTATAACATTTCTCTCATTTTGATCTTCAAGGAGATTTCTTAAAGCAAAACAAAACAAAACAATAAATTTACTTCAATTCTATAGAATATGTCTTTAACGAGTCCCAAAATAGATGTTTCTTTGAAAATACGTACAAGAAATACACTCTAATTTAATAATGCAATCAGTGCATATGATAGCATACTTGACATTATTAGACTCCCTCTTGTTACTTGTAGTAGTGCGTTAAGTGCTCTTGTAGGTAATGGAGAAATTTTCTTCAATTATCTCAATATTCTGTGTTTTATGAAAAAATATAAGAAATAATTTTCATCTTAAAATGAAGTAAAATTCTCATGTAAACTATTAGTTAAAATAATTCCAAAGCACATCTTCATTGCAAAGAAAAGCCAAATTTCTTTGAGGATAATTAATGCAGAGAGGGAGATTTAAGATGGCTGGGTAGAGATGCACAGAGGTGACCTCATCTACAAAGAAGAACCCAAGTAAAAGGTGTATAGCTGCATTTTGAGGTAGGTGACCATGGGAAAACGCTAGAAATCCGGGGGGAAAAAAACCCAAAAAACCACTGGACCTTTGTAAGATTCAGAGATCTGGAAAAACAACTTAGTAAGGGAAACAAAATATATAGACATCTGCTAGATTATCTCCATAGTTGAAGGAGGTGGAGACTCCTCTTTGCAAGGGTAAGGGTGAAAGAGTCCCAGTGAACTCTATTGGTGAAAATACTGGCATTCGTGGGTACTGGAAAATTTCATAGTCCTCACAAGCTTGCAGCCCATTTAGATAGGTAACGTGAAATCTGTACCATAGCCTTGATTTGGAAGTTCACATCATTCCCCAGTGAACCCCCAATGAGGCAGACAGGAGTGATCTTAAAAAGTTCTCTAGGGTCAGACACTGCTGCATATTCCCATCTCTGCATATTCCCATCTCTGGGACCCTCCAGACATTTCACAGCCCTGGCTCATGGAGTAGCTTTCTCATGAACACAGCTTTTCCCAGCAGAATGCCTGTGGACTCACTCCCTGGTGAGTGCTGTGCACTATTTCAGATCTGAGATGTGGAGGGAATAAAGAGCTCCACTCAAAAGAACCAGAAGATCAGAGCACTTGCCCTCTGTGAACAAGGGTGGGGCCAGCTGCATTTTGACCTGTGCCAGTGCCAGGATTGAAGGCAGATGTCTGTTTGGTTTCTGCGACCCCTCCCCCTGTGCCATGCTCAGGTATCTGTTACTGACAGGGCAGGCAAGGAGGGAATAGTATGGTTCCTATTGTTGCTCCTCCCACAGGGCCATGCTGAAGGGCTGTGAGCAACTCTGTGCCTTCTATCACCATCCCACCCCCAAGGGCACACAACCATAGAGGGTCAAGAGGAACTTTTCCTGGTTCCAGCTGAAGTCCACTCCTGGTTGTCAATACAGCTGAGGAGCTGAGGGTAAGAGCTGTGGCTATAATCATTGTCTTACACTCAGGCATCCCCATCCTTGGGCACGTTCTGCCACTGAAGCTACAGATAGGAACACCACAGTTCCTGCTGCTACCCCAGCTGTGAAGTTTCTGCCCCTTCCTCTGCACCTTCCCTAAACATGCAATTCTTCTGCCACCACCTCTCCTTATGCAGCATCTGGGTGTGCACCATCGACTGTCTGGCCCCTCACCACTCGTGGGACTACCAGTGCAAGAGATCTTAGTGATAGAGATAGCATCAACTATGTCTAAGGAAACTCCCCTCATGTTGGGGGTCACTCCTCCTATTATAGGAGTAACCACACAGTGAGCACCCCACATCCACTGCTGTCTGCAGCACATCTACCAGACTTGCTACAGTGTTCCTATTATGTCTCCAAAGAGACAATAGGTCTCTCCAATTTGCCCTAGTGTGTACTCTGCTCAAAGTCTTAACTCACAGAAAAAGAAGCTATAGGATGATTACACTATAGTGCCCAATTGGAAATAAAGCCAACATTGCAAAACAAACTGACACTCTAAGACACATCTTCGGAGAAAGGTGGTTACTAAGACTACCCTGTAACAGTTGTAGAATAACTGATCTTATAGATGAATAAGTCTCCACATAGGAGCACAAAAAATATGAAATAATAAGGCAATATGACACCTTCAAAAGAGCATAATAGCTCCCTAACAAGACATCCCAAAGAAATAGATATGGATGAAATGCCTGACAAAAATTTGAAACAATAATTAAAAAAAAAAAACTCAAGGAGGTCTAAAAGAACATACATAAACACTTATAAGAAACAAGAAAGACAATGCAGTGCATGAATGAGAAATTCAACAAAGAGTTGAAGATTTTTAAAAGAACCAAACAAATCTTATAAAAATTTCGTGAATAAAGAACTCAATAAATCAAATAAAAACTATAGTTGAAGCCCCCAAAACAGACTAGATCAAGGGAAAGAAAGAAGAACTGAATGTGGAGACAGGTCTTTTGAAATATGCCAATCTGACAAAAAAAAAAAAAAAAGACTGGAGAGGGCATACAAGACCTTTGTGCACCATTAAATAAACAAATATCTGCATTTTCATATTAACCAAGAGTGAGGAAAAAAAAGATAATGACATAGAAAACTTATTCAATAAAATAATACCAGAAAACCTCCCTAATCTTGGAAAAGATATGGAAATCCATATACAGGAAGCTTATGGGACACTGCACAGAGAGCACCAAAAAGGATCTTTACAAAAGCATACAGTAGTGAAACTGCCAAAAGTGAAAACTAAAGACATAAATCAGAAATCTGCAAAAGAATATCACCAAGCCACATTTAAGGATTTTTCTCATTAGATTAACAATAGATTTCTCAGCAGAGATCCTATAAGACAGGAAGGAATATTATGTATTTCAAGTCCTGAAACAAAATAACCGTCAACCAAAAATAACTGTCAACCAGCAAAGGTATCCTTCTAAGATAATGAAAACTTGAGGGAATTCATGACCAACTGGCCAGCCTTACAAAAAATCATCAATGGAGTCCTACAAGTGGAAGTGAAAGAAAGATGCCAACATGAAAAGCATATAAAACTATAAATCCCACTAGAAAAATGGATACACAAATACAAAAAAGAGATATGTAAAAGAACCAAATATAATCAGCACAATAAACCATCAAGGGACATAGATGAGTAAGAGAAGAAGAAAAGAACAGAGTATTCAAAATAACTAGAAACAAAAAAAGGGACACTAAAGCTGCTATTACAAAAATACAAAAGACCATTAGGAATTATTATGAAAAAACCTATATGCCAACAAAATTGGAAAACCCAAAAGAAATGGACAAAAATGTTCAATATCGTTAGCCATCATGGAAAAGCAAATCTAGTACAATGAAATAACACTTCATCCCAGTGGAAATAGATATTAGAAAAAAATCCTGGTGAGAATGGAGAGAAAAATGAACTCCTATTTCCACTATTGATGGGAATGTATATTAATAGAGTCATTATGGAAAACAGTATGGTGGTGCCTCAAAAAACTAAAAATAGATGCAATCACATGATCAATCTATCTCACATCTGAGTATATATCCAAAAGAAATGAAATCAGCCCACCAAGGAGCTATCCACAATTACATATTTTTTGTTTCAGTATTCACAGTATCTAAGTTGTAGAATTAAGCCTGCAGCTGTAGCCCTATGGCATCTGATCCCGTCAGATCTCGGGAAGCTAAGCAGAGTCGGGCCTGGTTAGTACCTGGATGGGAGACCGCCTGGGAACACCAGAAGCTGTAGGCTTGGGAAAAGAACCTGGCAACCCCCTCCCAAAATCAATCTGCCATTGAAAACCCTATGAGCAGCAGAGAAGCACTGACAATAGTGTTTCTCCTGTTGTACAGAGGGTCGCTATGAGTCGGATACCGACTCGAGGGCAACTAACAACAACAACAAGTTGTAGAATTGGCTTAGGTACCAATTCTACATCTTAGAGATTGAATAGATAGCATATATACATAATACACTCTTATTCAAACATAAAGAAGGAAAATGGATGGACATTATGTTAAACCAGACATAGAAAGACATATGTAAAGCTTAAAAAACAGCTTACCTTTTAATTAGAATAGCAATTACTACAGATTGGGATGCCTGCAGCCATACCACTCGCATCGAATCCTTTCAGATCACAGAAGCTAAGCAGGGTCAGGCCTGGTTAGTACTTGGATGGGAGACCACTTGGGAAGAACAGGTGCTGTAGGCTTGGGAGAAGAACCTGGAAAACCACTCCCCCAAAACAATCAACCATTGAAAACAGTATGAATAGCAGAGAAGCACTAATAATACTGTTTTGCCTGATGTACACAGGGTAGCTGTGAGCCAGACACCGACTCAAGGGCACCCAACAACTACAACAAACAGATTGGGAAGGGTGTGTGTGGAGCAGGAGAGAAGAGCAGGTTGGATCTGATCAAGGTATGCTCTATACATGTATGAATACATCACATGGAACCCCACTAATGTAGATAGATAGATAGATGATAGATAGATAGATGATAGATAGATAGATAGATAGATAGATAGATAGATAGATGATTAATATGAGTTAGTAGCAAAAGAACAGTGAAATAATATAAAAAACTGAATTTTAGTACACTGTCACATTTATCTCTCATTATTAATAATTTGGTTTCTTCAAACAGTTCTCTTTTAACAAAGAACCATGTCCGGAATTATACAGAACAAATACATCGGAATCTACGCTGTATCTTCTCTTTTTAAGCACTCCCTTACTGCACAGAAAAGAGTTTACCTTTACAAAATAAAATGACATGTTGTTATAAACGAAAGTATTATGGAGGTAGGAAGTCACAAGTGACAAGTGTAGTTTTAATATTATAAATTAAAAATTAACAGCTGGCTGTCATTAGATGTCAGTTCCAACTCATAATACCCCTAAGTAAACAGAAAGAAACCGTACCCAAACTGTGATAGGAACATGATCTTTTTTATGTTTATGCTCATTGTTGAAGCCACTTTGTCAATCCATCCAGTTGAAGAGCTTCCCTTTTTTCATGGACCTGCAAATCTCCGAACATAATGTCCTTCTCCAGAGACTGGTCTCTCCTCACAACATGTCCAAATTACAATACATAAGACACAATCTAGCCAACCTTGCTTCTAAGGTTATTTGTTTTCTCTTGATTATCTGCTAGTCCTGTGGCTTGTTGTTGTTGTTGTTAGGTGCCGTCGAGTAGAGTCCAACTCATAGCGACCCTATGTACAGTAGATCGAGAAACACTTGCCAATACTGTGCCAGGCAAAGGAACTTGTTTATGTT
The DNA here is from genome assembly GCA_007922755.1 of Pedetes capensis. NCBI lineage: Eukaryota > Metazoa > Chordata > Mammalia > Rodentia > Pedetidae > Pedetes > Pedetes capensis. The sequence goes on along the minus strand of VMDO01011028.1, from coordinate 1,000 downwards.
TAAGACCATTGTTGCAGACACTGTGTCAATCCATCTGGTGGAGGGTTTTCCTCTTTTGTGTTGACCTGCCACTCTCCCAAACATGATGTCCTTCTCCAGGGATTGATCTCCCTTGACTACATGTCTGAAATAAGTAAGACACAGTCTGGCCATTCTTGCTTCCAGAGAGCACTCTGGTTGCATTTTTTCTAGGACAGATTTGTTGGTTCTCTTCGCAGTCCATGGTATATTCAATAGATGTCTCCAGCACCACAATTCAAAAGCATCAATTCTTTTTCTGTCTCTCTTGTTCAATGTCCAGCTTTCACAACCATATGATGCCATTGAAAATACCATGGCAGGAGTCAGATGCACCTTTGTCTTCAATGTGACATCTTTGCTTTTCAATACTCTAAAGAGATCTTTTGCCACAGCTTTTCCTAGAGCAATGCGTCTTTGGATTTCTTGACTGCTGCTTCCACGGGTGTTGATTATAGAGTCAAGCAAAGCAAAATCTTGGACAACCTCAATCTTTTCTCCATTTATTGTGAAGTTGCATGCTGACCCATTTGTAAGGATTTTGTTTTGTTGATGATTAGTCGCAACCCATATTGAAGGCTATGATCTTTGATCTTCATCAGTAAATGTTTTAAATCCTCTTTACTTTCAGCAAGTAGAGTTGTGTCATCTGCATAACGCAGGTGGTTAATGGGTCTTCATCCAATCTTGATGCCACGTTCTTCCTCATAAAGTCCAACTTCTGGGATTATTAGCTCAGTGTATAAATTGCAGAGATAGGGTGAAAGTATACAGCCCTGACGCACACCTTTCTCAACTTTAAACCACTCAGTATTTCCTTGTTCTATTCGAACCACTGCCTCCTGGTTCACTTACAGATTTCTCATGAGCACAATTAGGTGTTCTGGTATTCCCATTTTCCGAAGTGTTATCCATAATTTGTTATGATCCACACAATGGAATGCTTTTGCATAGTCAATAAAACATAGATAGACATCTTTTT